>CAUYSK010094697.1:0-48774 GCA_963575035.1 Avahi laniger
TTATAAGCCTATAAGAATTATTGTTTATTGGATAACTTTTAAGTCTTTCTGCTAATTGGTTTATCATTTGTACCTGTGTGTGATTTGTTAAAAGTAACTCCCCAGAAAAAGTATAAAACCTGACAAAAACCCGGAAAAGATGCTCAGATTCTGGGAGGCTTGACCTCAATCTGGGCCGCCAGCAATAAAACTCTCTGACTCTCCAACTCTCTGCATTCCGCTTGGTTATTCCCCTGGGACTGGTCACTGACACTTGCCGTAACAGTACTGCAATGCCTTTTATGACCTGGCCTCAGAAGCGACACACTGCCACTTCCACCATGTCACACGTTCATTAGAAACAAGTCACTTGAGTCCAGTCCCTACTCAGCGAAGGGCAATTAAGCTCCACTTCTTAAAGGATGAAGTATCCAAGAACTCGTGAACTTACTTTAAAAACACCACATATATGGTGTGTGAGTTTGGTGCATTGTCCTTAGGAAGTGCCAGACTTTACTTTTCGGAAGTCCAAAATTTGACTTTCATATAAACGTACAGTGAGCACTGTAAAAGATTTACTATTACTAACAAGCAAGGGACTCAGCAAGATGATCAAGATAATTCAAGGAATGGAGGTTTACAGGATCAGTCAAGAAAGAAATGCTGGAATTGATTGTCTACTTTACATTTTTAAAAACTGCTTTATGACTTGCAAGGTAATAAAACTGCACCCTTTGCAGTTATCTTTTCCAATTTATCAATCTTCTCTTAGTTCACATCTAACTTCACAGAGTCTGGGGCCCAATTAGTTATGTCGAAAGAAGGGGCATGCTCCCTAGGGAACTTATTGTTGGTGGGGCCTGTTTCGAGTTGAAAGCACTCATGGTCATAGTTTTGTCTTATTTCAAGTCTGGAGAATTTTTGTTAACAAAAGTTTGTTTTATTTTTCTCACTCTCATCTGCGTAGCTCATTCACGCATCCCTCCATTCATTTGTCCGGTGTCGAGCCATCTCCCTGTACCTTCAGCAAACGTACTGCGTCTCGGGGGGCCAGCCACGTACAGGCATCATTCCTTATTAGGCAGAACATGAAAAGAGCTTTATTAGCCCCATGGCAGTGTCCTGTGGGCCCACGGCTGCAATTCACTGGAGTCAGAGGATCAAGGAAGGCAGCCTGGGTAGGTGGCAGCGTTTTTAAGTGAAAAAATATCCACTTCATACAATGACTTTGCAAATTTAAAAGCCTGTTTGCTTAAAATCACTTTGCCTAGAGGCCATCTCTTTCTGGAATTTTTTTTTGGTTTTTGCAACTGTTTCAGTGTCATTTCTATTTGGTCAAAATTATAGTCAATTTAATAATTTTGCTTAAGGCAGTGTCTATATTAATTTTATTTTTCTGAAAGGTGTTTGTCATATTAATGGCATGTAAATCATGTGTTATTTTCTTTCTTTTGACCAACTTGATACCTTACTTATTCTTGAACACTTGAAAGGCTTTTTGGTCCTTATGTCTGAATGCTATTTCTTTAAAATTTATGTTTTAACAATAAATACTTATCAATGGTACTCAAGACATATTTAAGTTGTTTGTTATGCACTGACCTTTCTTTTAATTCAAATCCATGACAGAGAGTGCATGGAGGTATTAAGACTGCCTTAATTGTTTTACCATCACATATTATTTTATCAATTAGGTATTTAAGAAAGGTCAAGTATGGAATCATAGACAGCATAAACTAGATTTTATTTCCTAAGGAAACAGTCACACATGAGCAAAGATGTTGCTGCAAAGATGTTTACCACGACATGGTTATCAATAGCAAAAAGAAAGAAAGAGAAGACAACAATAAAAAGGACCAATGATAATAGATTGGTATAAATGATGTTGTAGCTATATAATGAAATACTATATAACTATTCAAACTTATGATGTCAGTATTCATATGTGGTACGGAAAGATATCCTGCTATTTTGCCACATTAAAAAAAAGCAGGTTGGAGAGAGCGTAGGTTCTATGATGCAGCTGTATGAGAAGCTGTCTATAGTTACATGCACATATGCGTGTGCAGGAAAAGCTGTTGTCATTGGCTTTCTGGTGATGCACTCGCAGAAAACAAGTGCTCGTGTTTTTCCTTTTGCCCGTCTGGATTTTCAGGTTTTTCTACAATGAACATGTAGCCTAAACATTTCCTAAGCAGGAGAGCCCCACCTCCAGCATCTTCCGTAGGCCTGGCAAGGGCAGAAGGAAGGAGGGACACAAACAAGGAGGGAAGAGGGTGGGCAGGAGGAAGGGAGGGAAGGAAAGTAGGATAAGAGGAAAGAAGGGAGGGAGGGAGGAAGGAAAGAAGGTTATTCTAAACTCTGCTTTCCTTGAGCTGCTGTCTGCACTGACTGCCTTGGGTCTGGAAGCCTCTGGGGTATAGGAGCTGAGTGCTCATAAATATCTAGGAAGCCCCACAGGAAGTTCTTCAGAAATACTGGAAGGAAACTGTCTCCAGAAACTTCCCTCCTCCAGAAAAGTAATGAGCAGCAGGTGTTTCCAGAGGCTTGGGGTGGTGTGAAATCACCCCGGGGAAACCCGCTCCTCCCCGGGCTGTGGCAGTTTCAGGGCGCCTCCCTAAGTGCCTTACTTAAAAGGCTGAGGCATCCTTGCAGGAGCCCGCAGACTCTGCAGTTTCCCCGCAGGAGAAAGCAGCATTCCAAGGTACCCTTTATGGCACTAGCAGGACTGGCGCTCTCTCCTGACCCCACGTCCAGAAGCTCCTGCTCTGTGGAGGCTCTTCACACACTGGGAGCACAGGAAGCTGCTCAGGTGGGGCTTGACCTCTGTCCCCACCTTAGATTTCCTGTTATTTGTTTCAAAATAGGAGCATCTACACACTGTGGAGCTCAAGATGGTCCTGAGTGGGGCTCTGTGCTTCCGGTGAGTATATGAGGCTCTGGTTTGGTGGAGACCCATGGGGGAAGTGAGTTCTGGGTAGACCTGTTGTCCAGCTTTTCGAGGGAGGGAGGCCGGGGAGCTGTGAGCAGCCCCTCACTACCCATAGAGAGGTTCTTCCAGCCTTCTTCAGATTGGGCAGGACTGGGACAGGCCACCTCAGGAAGGGTCCCTGATGCTAAGGGAGGCAAGTGAACCACCCCATCTAGAGCTGCAGCCTGGTCTGTCTGTAGTGAGGAAGGGAGTCAGGGGACCTGCTCAGAGCTCCGCTGTTGCCACCCCGCACGGTGAATTGATGTCAGCCCACCCACTCTGTGCCCCTTCCTCCTTGCTGCTCACTGGGGGGAAAAAATGAAACAAAAACCACTATTCAGTCAGTCCATGCATCCACTGGCATGTCCTAAGCAGACACTCTGCATTGCTCTGGACTTTACAGCAGTGGATGAGAGTGGCCCTTTCTCTGAGTCTACTGTAACATTTTCCCCGAACTATTCCGGGGGACTCCAATCCTAGGAGATGCCTTAGCTGTGGAGCTTTCTGATCAAGTAAATGCGGGGAATGCTCTTTTCTCTGTCCTCTTATGAGAGAACCACAGCGCAACTCAGTGTGTTCATGACTTTGAGGCTTTCTGAAGTCGTGCAATTTGTTCCATCCTGTTTGGCCACACATAAAACAAATTTTTACACTGCATACTTTTCTCTCATATAATACCCTCAGAAACCCACCATAGGATACATCTTTCACCTCACAGGATGTCAGAAAATCAACCAAGATCGTAGATGAGAAATAACTTTGAAAAGTAAGATAAAAGAATTTTAAATTTACAGACATTCCTCACTTACTAGGAAATATATGGCCAAGTGGAAGTACGTGTACCTGGAACTCTTCAGTAATAATTGAAGAATCAGATTTTAATCTGGAAGAGGCCTGGATATTACCTCTCCCATAGTCTGAGTTCAGCCATGGGGAGGCTCAGGCCCAGACAGGGTGAGGGGGCTCTCTGCTGTGACTCAGCAACTACGGAGACAGGGCCGGGATGGGGACCAGGGCTCTGACTCCCAGTCCAGATTCTCTGCCGGCACAGGCACGCGGAGGAGATTGGTTGGGATAGAAAAGGTTGAATAGGTGAAGGAGTAAACCTCGGACTCAGACAGGAGGGAGTTTGAGAGAGGCGGGGAGAGTTTGAACAGGGCTGGGAGAGAAATGTGTGCTATTACTTCCAGCAGAGTGGGAAGAGAGGGGGACAACATGTCCGAGAGGAGGGGTTCTCTGGAGCCAGGGCACATTGGCATGCCCACTCCTCCCTTAATGGAGTCTCACCCCTTCCCCATGTTTCAGAATGAAGGATTCAGCATTGAAGGTGCTTTATCTGCATGATAACCAGCTTCTAGCTGGAGGGCTGCATGCAGGGAAGGTCATTAAAGGTTAGTGGCAAAATGTAACCTGACTTTCCTGGGTCTCTACATATTCTGAGGGGAGGGAGCCTGAAAAAAGCTTGGAACGGTCATGGGAATTAGCACAGGCCTATGGCCCCTGTCTGTGAGGCGTTAGATAGAGGGCTGTAATCCGGGCTCCCAGCAAGGACAGATAAAATACTACACCTCCCAGCAAAGTCGACATAAAGCCTGGTGCCACCTGAAGCTTCTGTGCAGAGGTGGGAATATTTTCTAAGGGGAGTGGCTTGTCATTCTCTCACAGGTAGACTTAGTAGATCAAACATTCCAGTTTCCTGGGAGCTGGTAATGAGGAGAGAACTAGAACAGGTTCTCTATACTTTTATTCCCATACTGGGGTGGATTTCTGTCTCCACCCTGGGTCCCCTCTGCTCTCTGAGAGTCCCCAGTTACTTGGAATAGCAGAGAACAGGTGGCACTGTCGGGCATCTCGCCTACTCACTCTGCCCCCAACACTGCGACAGGCCCTTTGCTCTAAAACAGTGCTCACCTGTCCACCCAGGGTACCCTTCCTGAGCACAGAGGCCAGGATGGCCCCTCTGCTAGACCATGCGTACGTGTGTGTGTACATGCAGGCATGTATGTGTGAGCACATGCACGTGTGTGTACCTGTGTGCATATGCACAGGTATGTGTGTATGAGTGTGCGTGTATGTGTGTCTATTTGGGTGTGTATGCAGGCATGTATATATAAGCATGTGTATCTGTGTATGTGTATATGCGCATATGTATCTATGTGTATAAACATGCATGTGTGCATGCAAGTATGCATGTGTGAGCATGTGCACATGTATGCATATATGTGTGTGGATGTGTATGTATGATGTGTGTGCATGTGTGTATCTGTGCATGTGTTTCCATGTGCATTACGTGCATATATGTGTATGAATGTATGTAGGGGGGATGTCCAGAGAGGAGTGAGGCCCTCTTCTGCTCTCAGGAATCCCTCAGGGGTGGAAAGACATCCAAACAACTCTAAATGGGAGGTTTATTGAGACAAATTGCAGAAAAGAGGCTTGAAAACAGGGGCATTGAAGGAAGGGGTTGAATTCACCTTGGGGTTTAGAGAAGACTTGAGGGTTTGACCCTGAACAAGGGGTTGGGATGGGAGGTGATACAATGGGCTACAGTATGCTACAATATGACTCAATGTCCACTCTGGGCCAGCTTGCAGGAGACCATCCTTCCTTCCCCTTATTGCAGCCACCGAGAGGCTTTCCTTCTGCACAGCTGGGGGCAGGACAGCTCCCAATGATTCTGCACCCTAGGGTCCAAGATGGGGGGAGGGGGAGAGAGGTAGCCAAGGTCCCTGCATTTGGTCTCCTTCCTGTAGGTGAGGAGATCAGCGTTGTCCCCAATCGATGGCTGGATGCCAGGCTATCCCCAGTCATCCTGGGCGTCCAGGGAGGGAGCCAATGCCTGTCGTGCGGGACGGGGCAGGAACCGACCCTGACATTAGAGGTGAGTCCCGTTGGGGCATCCTTGCCGTCTGGCAGCTAAGCCAACAGACGAGGAATGCACTGGGGCTGGGCATCTTCCACCTCTCAGAGATGCCCTGGCAGGGTTCTCTTGATGGCAGCTCTGCCTCCCCGCTGATGGCCCTGCCCTGGCCCAGCCTAGCCCTCCCGCTGCCCCCTCCTGCCCCTCACCTGCCCTGCCCCTCTGTTGGCAGCCAGTGAACATTATGGAGCTCTACCTCGGTGTCAAGGAATCCAAGAGCTTCACCTTCTACCGGCAGGACAGGGGGTTCACCTCCAGCTTCGAGTCAGCCACCTACCGGGGTTGGTTCCTCTGCACAGCGCCTGAAGCCGACCAGCCTGTCAGCCTCACCCAGCTTCCCGAGAATGCCAGTTGGGATGCTCCAATCACGGACTTCTACTTCCAGCAGTGTGACTAGGGCTTCATGCCCCCTAGAATCCCCTAGGCAGAGCCAGCTTGGGTGGGAGATTGGTGGAGAAGGAGACCTGTGGGCGACCACCCCTCTGCTCTCAGGGCCCCTACCTCTGGCTTACTGGGCACAGACTACTTCTCCTGGTTCCTAGTTTGGGTAAATTCTGAGATTTGAGCCTCAGTCCACAGTTACCTCCCCCATTGGGTGGTGCTACTGGTGTGGAAACTTGTAAAAACCGCATGGGACAAACTGGGAGAAACATAAAAAGATTTAAAGGGGGTGGGGTGGGGGGAGTGGTGGGAATTATTCACGCCCAGTGATAACTGACCCAGTGCCCCCAGACCCCACAGGCCAGCCCAGTCCCAGTTGAGCCTCATAGGGCCACCAGCCCCCCGAAGAGGTCCTGTCATTCACTGCTGTGCAGGAAAGCGAGGCAGTCACAGAGTTAGGGACCCACAGTCCTCGGCCCAGCCCCTTCCCCTGTTTGTCCCTTTGGTCCTGCTGCCATCACCATCCTATGCTACCTTTTCCACCTCTACCTTCCTCCTCTCCCCGTGGGCATGAGAGGGTGCTGGTGTCAGAGGAAGTGGCTCCAGCCCAGAAAACAGAAGATTAGCAGGGCATGCCATCCCTTATTAAAATCCAAGGGACAATAAAAGTCCCAGAGGCTGGTCCCTATTCATATGAAAAGGTGCTCATGACATATTAAGGGAGAAGAGCAAGTTATAAAATAGCATAACTTGTAATTTCATTTTCATTTAAAAATACCTGTCTCTATTTTTCTGCATAGAGAAAAGTCTGAAAGAGTTTACTTCAATGGTAGCAATGTCAGTGGTGGCAGTATAGGTGATTTTTCGCTTTGTTCTTTTTATTTATCTGCATTTCCTAATTTTCCTACAATGAAGATGGATTACTTGTGTAACAATAAGAAAAGAAATTAACCTTGGGGTAAACTGAGCAGACATGGTTTCTGGTTGTCCTTGGCCTCCACTTCCCCAGAGTGAAATGCAAATTGAATCGCGCTCTGCTGCTCTGGTTGGTAGCAGCAGGGATCAGGCAACAGATCTCAGCAAAGCTACTGAGAAGGATGTGATGGGCTTGTGTGGCTGGAATCTCCTGGGTAAGAATTTACAGAAAAAAAAAAATCATCCTGTAATTCTTTCCTGGGATGTTTCCTTTAAAAGGGCTGCCGTACTGGTTGAATAGTGTCCTCCCAAATTTACATGCTTCCTGAAACCTCAGACTGTGACCTTATTTGGAGACAGGGTTTTGCAGATGCAATCAGTTAAAACAGGGTCATGCTGTATTAGAGTGGACCTAAATCCAATATGTGGAGAGGACACAGTGACACAGGGGAGACAGAGAAGAAGCCTACATAATGACGAAGGCAGAGATTGGAGTTATGCTGCCCCAAGCCAAGGAACACCGAGCACTGTGGCGACACTAGAAGCTGGGGAGAGGAAAGATTCTTCCCTAGAGCTTTCAGAGGGATCGTGGCCCCACTGACACCTTGCTTTCAGACTTCTAGTCTCCTAAACTGAAGAAGAATAAATGCCTATTGTTTTAAGCCACTAAGTGTGCAGCAAATGGTTACAGAAGCTCTGGGAAATTAACACAGCTGCCAACAGTCCCTGCCTCCTGGTGTTCACGTCCTGTGCGTCCTTCCCACGTTGTACCAGAGTTGTCTCTGTGACCAGCAGAATATGCAGCTTCTGAGATTAGGTTATAAAAGGCACTGCGGCTTCTACTTGAGCCTCTGTTCTCTCTCTCTCTCTCTCTCTCTCTCTCTCTCTCTCTCTCTCTGTCTCTCCCTCCCTGCTCCTCTTCCTCCTCCCTCCCCGTCAGTTTCTTGGCTCACTTGCTCTGGGGGAAAACACCTGCCATGCTGTGAGAACCGTATAGAGAAACCCATGTGGTGAGAAATGAACCCCCCTGCCCACAGCCACATGGGTGAGCCTAGGAGTGGATCCTTCACCCCATCACGCCTTCTGCTGCGTGCTCGAGCCCAGCTCACAGTTGGGCTATAGCCTCATGAGAGATTGAAGCAGAACTGCCCAGCTGAGCTGTGCCAGATTCCTGCCCCTCAGACTCTGTGAGATAATGACTGTTTGTTGTTTTACGTTGCTCAGTTTTGAGCTAACTTGTTACGCAGCAATGGATAACTAATATGCAGGGAAACAGAAATAAATGCATTTGTTTTATTATGATTGCGATTGTCTCCAATATTTTTATTTTTCTTTTCCAAATGAACAACAATCCTTTCATTTACCCAAATGTTCTCTTTAAAAGCTGATCATACTTACTAGCTCTGTGAACTTTGGCAAAAAAGAAAGTAAAAAAAAGCGCTGATCATACCAAATTTGTTGAATATTGTGTTTTGCAAGGTTTAGATCTTCCTTGGCTGCCTTTGCACCTCAAGTCTTACGTGCCAGAGACTGACTCCAGTATCCCCACCTAAACCCTGGGGGATGAGAGCAGAAACCAGAGGAGGGGCCTATAGCTGAGCCTCAGATATTCTACCTGCACCTCACCTGTCAGACCAGCCTGGCAGGTTCAGAGAGTCTGCTGAGGGACTGGAAAGGAGGTGGCCAGGACATAAGGGGCTGCCTGTATGGACCTCAGCAGCTGCAGCCCAAATACAGTTGAAATCCTTGGGCAACAAGCAGCATAACTCCTACCCCAGGCCTCTCAGGGCTGCCAAAAACATGTGCTCTAGGTGCCAGGCTGTATTTCAGACCCTGTTTGTACTCATTCTCTCTGTCCGTGGGCCCAAACACAGTCTCGTGTTGCTCCGTCTAATTTTGCACTCTCCACCCATCCTCTCTGCCTAGAGAAATCCTTCATCTTTCAATACCCTGCTAAGATGTCACCTCCTCTAAGAAGGCTTTTCTGAGTTAAGATCCCTGGTCACCTGTTCTGACAATGCTTTGTGCACACTTCCCTGCATTGTAGTAACTTGACTTGGAGTCTATGGTCCCTGGGATGACCTTAAGGTTAGGGCTGCATCAGTTTGTTTCCTGAGCACTTAATATGATGCTTGGCACATAATTGGAGCCCAGTGAGTACAGAATGTGGAAACTATTCCTCCACCCTGGAATATTCTTTCCCTCTCCTCCACCCATCTAAACAGGCCCACCCTTAAGGGAGCAGCTTAAATTCCACCTCATCCTTGAAGGTTTCTCCAGCCTGAAGCGATTGTTTCCTCATATGTAGAATGACAGAATTCAAAAGGGCTTTAGTCAGGATGAGTTGACACTTACAAGTAGATAGTAAAGGGAGGAATATAAAGTGCTACCTTCAGGAACATACGGGCTGGACCCTGGCATCACGATTGTTCAAGTGACAAAGACCTAGTGGTTTTAGATTTCTACAACTTTAGTATAAACCAGGGTCCTGGACCTATATTTACAGAGGTGCAATATCCACATCATGTGAGTGGTTGTACAGTTACATACATTGAGAAGCAGAGAATGTCCCAAGATCAGGTGATAAGGGAAGAGGCTGAGGTGCTGAGGGTCTTTATCCTGAAGGAGCAATACGCAGGGAGCCCCCTTCCAGCACTTGAAGACCTGCCAAGTGGAAGAATATGCTCGCTCTGTGTAATTCCAGAAAGCGCACGTAGGACCAATGGGTAGAAATTATGGGAAGCTCTTTTTTCCTATAGGACCCCCTAATGTTAACCAGAAGGGCCACAAACACTGTTAGTGTTTCTTTAAGAAGTTGTGAAGTCCCTGACCCTGGGGGTATTGAGGCAGAGCCTAATCAACCTATTTCTCAGGGATGCTACAGCATGGATCTCTCCCTTTGGAGGGAGACTAGGATATCATGTATACAGTCCTTTCAATTCTAAGGATTTTTTTTTTTTTTTTTTTTTTTTTGCCCAAGGAGTCTCTTTAGCACTATCGTCTCCAATATGACCTTGGCCCATAGCTTAGAGAGTCTGGTCTTAATTATCATTTCAAGTGTGTGTGACTTTGCTCCCTAGCTGGACTGTAAAGCTACTTAACAGCAAGGGCTGTATATTCAACGTCTTTGTCACATAGCATTGTGGATGCTTGGTAAACACTCATTGATTGTCTGATGTAATAACCCACGCTTTGTCCCTTCCCATAGAGGGGAGAGAGATTGGGAGAGGGGTGAGCACTGGCCTTAGAAAGCAGAAATTCGGTCCCATTTCTGCGCAGCCTTTCTCATTTCTCATCCTGTAGGCATCTGGATCTTATCCTGACCCCTCCCACTTCCTCAGCAGGCCCTTTGTGAAACTTCACAAATGACCTGAAAGGGAGAATTATCACAAGGCTGCTGGTCTCCAGAGAACATTACACCCAAGCTTCTATGACTCTTGTAATAGGCAGATGGATGGAAGAATGGAGAGATGGGTGGACGGATAGATGGATGGACTGAGTTAAGCAATGTCAGTTAGAGAGCTGAGTGTTCTGTACCCCTGCCCTATTCACACTGTCATATTTCCTAGTAGTCAAGGCGACATGATGCTCACCTAGTCCCAGGATGAGTCTAAGGTCAATGTCTTCTGCAGCTGGAATTCCTTAGATGTTCTGGGTTATCAGGCTGGTACCAACTAATTAAACCTATTGAAAAATGGAGATTCCCTTTTCATCTTTCCAAACAGGGCCATACTCAAAATGCTATCAGCCCCTGCTCTCACTGTGGCTCTCTGGCCACAGCCTGGCTTCAGCCATCAGAGGTTGTTCTGTCCCTGGGGCCACCAGACATACTCTGTCTTGCATTCGTCACCTCTCCAAGTCTAGGATAGAGTACCGTGGGGCACCAGAGATGTCTGACCCAGTACTGTTTATCTGGCTGTGAAATCACTAATAACATAGGCAATGACAGTAGCTACAGAACAGGGGGCCAGTGTCTGGTCTCTGCCAAGGCTTTATGGGTGACTCTCTTCCCCTTCAACAAACACTCATTAATGTCCCCACCTTCTTATTATCCATACTGCACCAAAGGCATTGTGAAATCTCTAGGCTCTTCTTCCTCCCTATCCTGGAGCCAATTATAGAGATTGCTGCAGGCGTGACCCACTCTGACCAGACAGTATAAACACAGTGCAGATGCCCCAGAAAGAACAGTTGGAGGCTCCAAGCATCAGGGTCACGGACACCCAGGATCTGCAGGTCAGTGGTGGACAAGTAGTATTCTCTCTCTCTTTCTCTTTTCTTCTCCCTTCTGTCAATATCACTGATTCACCCCTTGCCCCTTCACCCTCTTGTCAGGCCCTCCAGCTAACAGGGATCCCCTCCACAGAACAGGATGGGATGCTAAACAAGTCTAGAAGCACAGAGAGAGATTCGAGAAGGAATAGATTCAGTCAAATCAAGATTTTTAAATATTTAGAAGCATGGGTTTTAGAAAGTAATGTCAGAAGAAATCATCTAGGTCAGTAGTATTCAAACCACATTTGGTGAAACTTGAGTGTTCCTTCGTTCCTTGGGAGCTCCCTGGTGCCTGCTTCACAGGCAAGAGGCTAGCATGGTTCTAGTGTCGCCATTGCTTTCTGTGTCAAAAAAAGCACGGGTCCCCTTTATCCATTTTAGATTCATTAGGTTTCTGTGTAAACTTTCATTGTGAAACTTAAAACAGTTTTGAAAGATACTCACCTTGCCCAACTTCTTACTCCAGTGATGATAAATTGGAGGCCCAGGGACAGCAGGCGTCAGGACAGTTGCCAGCAGAGCTAAGTCTGGCACCCAGTTTCACAATTCAAAGTCCACTGTGTGTGTTTCTAGGTCTTGCTTGAGAACACCAAGCTGTGTCAGTTAGGGTGGTTGGGGAGAGCTTCCAGTGAGCTGTAAGCCATGCTTCATGACTTCAAGATCATATTAACTTTTATAAGGAAAACAAATGTCTTTATGTGCAACAATAAATGATATAGTAAAATTTAATAGGGAGTTCAGAATAGGGTTACAACCGTAAGGGAAAGATTCATTAAATTCTGAGTCATGGAATTGTCTACAGTTTGACCTAAAAAGAACCTTATTAACCACATAATCTAATCCCATGAATTTATAGATGCTGAAACTGAGGATTGGAGGTTAAGTGGCATAGCCCTGTATGTCTGAGCTGTTACTCTGAGCTGATTGTTGATTTGGCAGAACTAGATACTGAACCTGTGTATACTGATACCATGTCCAGTGATCTTTGTACCGAAAGATCTGAATGGACAGTGATGGGGAGGGATGACTTTTGAGGCAGGGAAATCAGAGACAACTGTGAAGATGCCCACTGAGAAGATGAGAAAGAAGTCATGTTGCCTGGAGGGGGTGGTTAGTGTCCACGGAGAAATGAGACACTATCATACAAGTGAATCAGGGCCAGATGGTGGCTAAACAGGCAGTCACTGCAGACTCTAGATCTGTCCTCAGAATGTGGATCCAGGGACCTCACATAGGTTGGGCTGGGTTGAAGATAGGTAATCCAGGAATACAAGCACAGTTGTAATGGTGATTAAGAACACAAAGTTATATTTTAGAGGAATAATGTATCAGAACTTGTTGATAAATCAAACAGTCAAGTCAGGAGAAATGGGAGATATTGTCAATGATTCTCAGATTTTGAACATCACTGATAAGAGGAATGTTATGGGCAGTGAGAGAAATGAAAGTGGAAGGAATAAGAGGGTTGGGAGGAAGAGAAGACAATAAATTTGATCTTAGATATATTTAGTTGGCTCTCAGCGGGTATCCAAGGTGGGGTGGTGTCCTATAGACTGCTAGGGGTAAAGTAGGGTGTTCAGTCTGGGTTTGGGGGGCATTAAACCAAGACGATAATTGTAGCCATAGAAATCGATAAGTTGCCATTCCATGGGGTATGAAATAGAATTGCTTATGACTTTGTCCTGTGACTCTCAGCATTAGGGACAGCCCCAGATGGAGGGAATATCTACGATAGGCCTGAGAAGCAGAGAAAGAGAGGTGTGAGGGTGTCAACCAATGTCAAGGGTTTCAAAAGGGCAGCAAGCAAACATCAAAGGAACTAAAAAAGAGACTTTGGATTTGGTTCCACAGAAGTTAACATTTGGTCTTGGAGAGGACACCCGCATAGTCAACGTGCAGGAGAATGAAGAGAAGAGAGGACAGGCGGGATGTGCAAAAGAACATGGAGAAAGCCCAGGGCTATTTGGTGGTGGTATTTGATCCAGGGCAGGTGAATTGAGGAGGTCTGAGACAGCCAGAGGTCATGTCCAGGGAGAAGTGAGAGGAAGGAAAGTTGGATACAGGCCAAAGTCCAGTGAAAAGTCATTTGGGGGCAGCGGGAAGGGAAAGCTTTGGGGATGGAGCGTGTGGCACATTAGGAGGGCCATGGCAGAGGCCTGGAAGCCAGCTTCCCACTCCTACTCACCCCATCACGAGCCAGCCAGATACCAGGCAGGGGGCCTGACATGGGAGCCTTCAGGGGAGACACTGGAATTTTTGGCTATGCCAGGATGGGAGGTTTCTAGTGCCCAGGGGATCCAGCTGAACGGGACCAGCACTGAATTCCTGCCAGCTCTTTGAGCTGACACTGACCAAGAGTGTGGGTCATCAGCCCACTTCCCACAAGGCCCTCCATGTGGTCCGCCCTACCTAAACCTGGCACAGCTACCAGGCTGCCCTCCATCCTGCTGCCACCACTAGAGGAGCCCCAGTGGTTTGGCCAAGAGAGAGCACGTCATCAAGTGGGCTCACGCAGAGGCTGTGGGGCTGTTGGATGCTCTGTGGCGGGGGCTCGTCTGTCCTCCACCACTCCAACTGCTGTCCCAGGACCAACAGCATTAGCATCACCAGGCTGAATGTTTAGAATGTAGAGTGTCAGGCCCCATGGCAGAACCTAGGGACCAGAATCTATTTTGATAAGGCTGCAGGTGATTTGTTTGTTTATTAAACAGGGAGAAGAACTGAGCTAGTCTACCAGTTCCCAAGCCCACTGGTCTCTGGAACTACTTCAAGCCCTACCAAATCAGAACCCTCAGCCCAGACAACAGTACTTATAAAGAGTCCCCCATGTGATTTGATGGGCAAGCACGTAATTTTATTTAAAAAATATTTAAACTTATTTTATACTACAAAGGAAATTCATGTTCAGTATAGGAAAAATGTTGGGATGTTTTTAAAAGAAATTGCTCATAATCCTGTCAACCACGGGTAAGTGCTATAACAACACCACGGTCTTTGTTTCTATGTATGTGCGTGGATTTAAATGCATTTATAATGTACATGTGATTTATAACCTGCATTTTTCACTTAATACATTTTGAAGGTTTTATGTCATAAAACAGACTTCTACAAGATCATCTTTAACAAACACTTTCTTCTTTTTTGAATTTGCCATAATTTTTTAGCCAATTGCCTGTTATTGAACATTTAGATTGTTTCCAACTTCTCACTATTGTAAAAAATAATACAGTGAACATCTTTGTAACTAAACATTAGGAAAATCCATTCTTTTTCCTTAGAATAAGGGCAACACATGCGATCACACAACACACGGAATGCTTGAAGACTTTGATTCACAGAACCAACATCTCCCCAGAATTGCACCCTATCAGCCCGTATCATCCTTCACTCTCACTAACTCTTAAGTCCCACCTCAAGACCCAGGGACAGAAAATGACTTGTCCACAGTGACAGAGTGGCAGATCCAGTACTAAAAGTCACCTCACTGCTGCCCCATTTCTTCCAAAATCAGGCCACGGAGCTCAGGTGCTCAGGTGGTTGGAAGCCCGGTCCCCAGTGCACACCTTCCCTCCTTACCGCCTTACCTGCCTCCCCAAATGTCCCTCGGCATCACACTATCCCTCTCTGAGCCCCACTCCTTTCCTCCAACCTTCTGTCTTTCTCAGCTCTTCTTATTTTCTGCTTTCTTACATATTTTTCTTCTCTTTTTTCTTCTTACTTGGTGAGAATCGGCTCTCCTTGGTAAACCTCAGCCCTGGTCATCCTTGCATTTACTTTTCTGGGCTAATTTGCAACTCCACATTGGCTCTGGGTTTCTTTCCATGCTAGATTCTGGATTGGCCTTGCCAAAGGGTGGTCATTTTAGGGAAGAGCTCTAGCTCAGGATAATCCACAGGGAAGGAGCAGAGTTCACAGGATGCCATGTGGCCTGGTGTTTATACAGGGACACTATCTTCACTTTAGATTTTTCACCCTCAAAAACACCAGTGCTGTTTTCCATCTTAAACAGAATGGGGCAGGGGGATGGATGGACTGCCTTTGACTTGACAGTCTTGGCCAAGCGTTTCTGGTCGCTTGGAAGGATGCTCTCCTACTCTCTGGGGAGGCCCCACCTGCTCCACTGGGCTGGAGACGACTCCTCACTGTGTCCTCCTCCTCCACTCTGGGCTCTGGGTACTAATCCCTTGCTGGGTAAGGAGTGGAAGTGTGGTGACCCTAGGGCTGGCTGGGCAGTGGGACTGGGTTTGAGCTGAGCTCACGCACCAACCGTGAGGCTAGAGCACATCCTGCTCCATTCTCAGGCCTGGGAAGTATTCCAGCCCAGCTATTTGGGGGGACCTGTTATCAGGTTTCCCAGAACCAGCACCTGGGCACAGGTCCCAAGCTCACGCCTCTGCCGGCTGGACCTGCTCCCGGATGGCCCCAGTGAGGGAGGCAGAGCTGCCTGGAGCCTGCTGGGCTGGCAGGACCTTGGTGGATTCCTGCAGGCCAGTTGCCGATAAGCAGCCTGGGAGATCTTTGCAGCTTGTGACTGGGTGTCTGTGAGCCTCAGCCCTCAGCATGTCTGCCCCTGGCTCCACCCACATTCTTCTCTAACAGCCCTTCTCTCCTCTTTCCCAGAGAGGACCAGACACCCCTGATTGCAGAAATGTGCTCCCTTCCCATGGCAAGATACTACATGTAAGTCCTGGTGCCATCCCACTTTCCCAACCAGGGGGTCTGGGGATCATATGGGAAGAGGGAAGGAAGGCTGAGTCAGAGGATGAAACTCCTTCTGACCTTAGAACTCTCGGGTGCCCTGTAGTTAAGCATCCTCCTCACCACAGTAGCAACAGCTCTTTCTGAATGTCTGCAGGACACCAGCCATTCTACTGCCTCAACTGTCCTAAGAAGTCTATAAGGGGAGTCTATACTAACCCCATTCTATAGATATGGAAACTGAAACTCAAATAAGTTTCTACCAAAAGGCAGAGCCAGGGATCAGTCGCCACATCCTCTGTGCTTCTCCATCTGCCTGTCCGAAAGCTCAGAGACAATTCTGAATCTCAATGACAGCATTTTCATGGTGGCCTCTATAGCTTGTACTCCCAATCTGGGCTCCAGCTCTCATTTGCATTTTACCTCCTTCAAGATTTGCACCCTTACTTATAGTTTACTACTTTATTGTTTGCGATTTTGTCAAGCCCTTTAGGAAGAGTTAGGGCATAACAGAAAGAAAATAGGATTGACCTCTGGTGGGCATTTCATCCTCAGAGGACCTCAGCTCCTCCCCTGGGCCCTGTACCATCCTGGACAAGATATAGAGGTGGGGGAGGGGATGAGTGCTGGCCTCCTGGTGGTGACAGCCTGGCTTGGAAGGCAAGGTGCATATGTAGGAAATAAGCAAATGACAAAACAAAAGTCAACTCTTCAGGGCCTCTAGCTCAGAGTCCTGGTCTCCAAATAGGATGTTGCTGACAGATGAGTTGTCCGGTCCTCTTATCAAGGTTGGAGGGGGAATGAGAGCTGATAAACCTAGGGTCTTTCCACACCTTTATTTTTATTGTACAAATAAACCTACTTCAAACATGTAGTCATTCGCTAAGGATATTATAATATAATCAGCTGTTAATTGAGAGAAAAAATCTGGAAGTGGTGGCATTGGTCCAGAGGTTCTGCCCTAACAGGTGACAGAGGAGAGCTCCCCAGGCCCTGAGAGCAGCTGACAGGCATCTTTGAAACCAGCCAGGCAACTGAGTTAATAACCTGCATGATTTTAAAAGTCTTTAAAATACATGAAAAGTAAATCACACTTCAGTATACACTCAATCAATCCTTTTATTAAAGAGAATAAACATTTATGAAAAACTGGGGCAGGCCCAGAAAATCTGGGATAAGGCTCCCCAGAGCCCAAAGACATCTGAACCTCCCTAGGAAGTTTCCTAGGAAGCCAGGGAAAACTTCACTCCTCCATGAGAAGGCACTGGCTCCCCACACTGCCCTGAGGGCCTCAGGGTTGCCCAAGCTGGGTGAAGGCAGGAAGTGTAGCTTCTAAAAGCGCCAGCCCAAGAGCCCTTCTGTGCTTTAAGACCGACCTGGACTTTACCTGCTCTTGGCAGAAGTAGTGCCCTGTGGAGGAGAGAAAATCCCCCAAATGCCCAGGGTGGTGATTCAGAGCATGGGGGTGGAAGGGCATGGGGGTGAGTGGTGCCTAAAGGGAGTGGGCCATTGGCACTGTCACACTGTTCCAGAGTGAAAGATGCAGATCAGAAGGCTCTGTACGTGAGAGATGGCCAGCTCCTGGTGGGAGATCCTGTTGCAGACAACTGCTGTGCAGGTGAGCTTCTGGGGTCTCCACCGGCAGGTGACAGTGAGGGGGCATGACCCCTGCAGGAGTCCCAGCTCGCCCCGCAGCCTGCAGGCAGAGACAGGCCAGGTGTGTCCACGCCGAGTTCCTTCCTGCCCTAGCCTTTGTCCACCAAGGACCTGCAACTGGGGGTCCCCATCCCTTGACTCTCTTCTCTCTTCCCTACCAGAGAAGATCTGCGTACTTCCCAACAGAGGCCTGGACCGCAAGAAAGCCCCCATCCTCCTCGGGATCCAGGGAGGGAGTCGCTGTCTGGCATGTGTGGAGACGGGAGAGGGGCCTTCCCTGCAGCTGGAGGTAAGAGATGCTTCTCCATTCTGGGGTACGCTGCAGACCTGGCCTGGCCTCCAGGATGCTCTGGCATCTCTGCACCCCTCTGTGGATACCTGGCCAGATCCACACTTCCCCCTCCCTCAGGTTTCCATCATCTCCCTCTGTACCCAGCACCAAGATCCTAGCCCTCTGGAACCTGCAGAAGGTAGTTCCCTGGGTAAAGGCCCACCCTGTTAGGTCCCTATCTGGCCAAGCCCTGGGAGCCTCTAGGGCTGATATCTTGATTGGCACCCTCATCCTGTAGCCGGCCACTTTGCCCCCACAGGATGTGAACATTGAGGACCTCTACAAAGGTGGCGAAGAGACCACACGCTTCACCTTCTTCCAGAGCACCTCAGGCTCTGCCTTCAGGCTTGAGGCAGCTGCCTGGCCTGGCTGGTTCCTCTGTGGTCCAGCCGAGTCCCAGCAGCCAGTACGGCTTGCCAAGGAGAGTGAGCCCTCAGCCTGCTCCGAGTTCTACTTCGAACAGAGCCGGTAGGGAGGCGGGAGGCTGAGTTCCAGCCTGGTGCCCACAGACCAAGCTCGTCCTGCTCAGCCTCTGTGGTAGGCAGAATAATGGCCCCAAACAGCCAAATCCCCAGAACCTGTGCATATGTCACCTTATGGGCAAAAGAGGCTTTGCAAATGTGACTGTGCTAGGGATCTTGGGATGGGGAGACCATCTGAGCACATGTTGAGTTTAAGGTGGGCCCAATGTAATCACAAGGGTCTCATGAGAGGAGGGAAGGACGGGACAGTCAGAGAGGAGTTTGAAGACGCTAAACCAGGGGCCCTGAGCCACAAATGCAGGCAGTTTCTGGAAGCTGGAAAGGCAAGGGCACGGATTCTCCTCTAGAGGCCCCAGAAGGAACACAACCATACTGATATCTAGATTTTAGTCCACTGATACCCATTTTAGGCTTCTGACCTCCAGAACTGTAAAACAATAAACTTGTGTTGTTGTAAGCCACTCAGTTTTTGGTAATTTGTCACAGAAGCCATAGGAAACTATTGTGGGGCCTCAGTCTACCTGTGTGCAGTGTCAGATGCAGGGAGCTTGGTAGCTTGGTAAGTCCTTCTTGGAAGGCTGCACATAGCCTCTCCTCCAGTCCCTGCTCTGGAGGAGAAGCCCCAAGCAGAACCCGGTCTCCTCCTCTGTGCAGGCACAAAGCCTTGGCCTGCTTTGCAATTTCAGCTCTTGATCAAATGTCGTGATTTTTCTACCAGATACCTCACAGTGAATCAGTTATTCAGCCAACTGATCGGTACTGTCAGCTGCCGGCTGGTTTTGGTGTGTGAGGAGCCAGTAGCAGTAGTGAGGGGCAGGCGATGAGTGTTCCTAGACATGGTGAGTTTAAGGTTGTAATGGAATCCCTGAGTTGAGGAGACTTGGTGTGGCCAGGAATACAGGAACTCGGTTGAGAACTTGCAACTAGAACTCACACTCATCGTCAGAGCCTGAATACTTCTCCATTTCACAGAGTATCTGTGGTTGGGCTCAGGCTCGAGCAGAGAGCCTGTGGTCTCGCTCTCAGGGCTCAGGGAAGGCGTGGGCTGCTGGCACTCTCCCTGTGTGTAAACTACTCAGCATCCATCTAGCACTCTCTGAGTTCCAACCAGGGGTCAGGAAAAAAAGGCTGTTGTTGTCCTCAGAATGACTGTGTAAGGCAAGCATTCTCCCCTCCATTCAACAGATGAGGAAACTGGACTAGGAGAAGTGAAATAACTTGCTGAAGGTCACAGGGGCTGTACGTGTCAGAGCTCAGGAGAAAATCTGGCCCATCTGACCCCAGGAATTTTTATTCCACCCCAGGAGCTGGGTATAGAACTGTGAACAAAACCAAACTTCCTTGGAGCTGATAACTGAGTGGGAGAAACACTAAACAAGCAAATTAACAAACAGGAAAACAAATAAGGGCACTTTTCATGATTAGAAGGTGAGAGCAGCAGTTATTCAATGGAAACATTGGGTAGGGTGGTCAGGAGAGGTGACTCGTTTGAAGAGGTGACATTTGAGCTGAGGCTGAAGGAGAGGAAGGCGCTGGAACCGGGAATGATCTAGGCAGAAGAACAGCAAATGCATCAGCCCTGCGGCAGAAAGGAGCGATATGTTCCAATGACAGCAGCAGGTGGGGTGGGAGTGGAGGCAGAGCCTGGAGAGGAGGGAGGGGTAGGAGCTGAGCCAGACCAGCAGGTGAGCTCATAGGATTATGTGCAAAAGGAAACTGCAGAAGGGTTTGAGCAGAGGCAAGACGTGATGGGCTCCACAGCTCCCATACACTTAGGTTCTTTCCCTGGGCTGCTTCTCCATAACCTGTGTGCGCCCTGGTTACTTTATCACCTGGCTACCGCATCGTGACCACGTGTTTACGTGTTGGGACTCTGTGCTGTCTTAGCACATGCTCTGTACAATTTTGCATCACCTGTGGCCAGAAGAGCTGCTAGTACATAGAAAGCACTGAATAGGTGCAAAATCTTGAATGAGTTAGTGGGTGATCTTGGTTCTTGCTGGATGTTCATGATACCATGTGAGGACAGCTGTGCTGCAAGGGATGGATGCCCCTGAGCTGGCAGGGAGGTCTGGGCAGGGTTTATCAGAGGAAAAAGCATTTAATCTGGGCCTCAAAAAAAAAAAAAAAAGTAGGAGTTTTCCAGGCAGAGAACTCGGGGATGGGCATCCTAGGCAGGAAAAACAGCTCAGGAAGGTGCGATGGAGGAGAGCTCCCAGCACATTCAGGGCGCGGTGAGTCGGCGAAGTGGCTGGGACCCAGGGCCTGTGGCTGAGGAGTTGCCGAAAATTCAGATGGCAAGATGGGTGGGGCCTGAATGCAAACGCCTTGCGAAGGAGTTTCATCTGGGAGGCCCCGAGGAATCATCCAAGTATTATAAGCAGGACCCAGATTTTAATCCTGGGCACGTGAGATCTATGTCAGACTGACCCAGAAATTACTAGGGCCTCAAAGAGGGCCTCGGCTCTTCTCAGCTTCCTCCTCCCTCTTGTCTGCCCACCTACCTGCTGTTTGTCACGGCCCTGGGGTCAGCTCTGGTACTCGTTTAGCCTGACACCTGCATCATTTTTACGTGGTGAACTGATCTCCTTCATGCATGTGTTGAAAGGTAAACTTAGTCATGTTGAAATTTTAAAGAATTTACTTTAGCAGAGAGCAATTCATGAATCGGGCAGCACCAAACTGCAAGCAGTTCAGGGCTCGCCAAGGGGGGATGGGAAAAACTTTTATAAGGTGTTCGGGAAGCAAGAGTAAGAAAAAATGTGATTGGTTAAAGTGGACAGTTACTATTTAGAGGGTTATGTGGCAGTTCCTGATTGGTTAAGCTTAAGTTTCATTTTCTTAGGCTATGACCATTCACTCTGGATTGGATTTCAGTTTGCTTAGTAGGAAGCCAAGGTGCTGGAGCCACCTCAGCCTAATAGCCTCCCAATTAATTATGTTAACACATGGTAACCCATTTCTGCTGGTCCTTCCCTTGTGAACTGTGCCCACGCCGGGCCACCCAGGCAAACCCAGGCCTCCTGCTACTAGTGGGCCCTGCCCCAAGTTGGATCATGTTCTCTATATAAGTAAAAAATATTTCAACATCTAATACATGCCAATTCTGTGTCAGTGCTTGGAAGAGGACACAAAGACTTAGAAGACATGGTCCCTACTCTTCAAAGACACACAGTACAGGCGGGAAGACCAGACCTATGAATAAAAGCAAATGTTTGTTGACTGCTTTTTATGAATGACTAGAAGATACTTCAAACAGCACTCAGGGGCCTCAGAATCGAATTCTGCAGGACTCTCGTAGAAATAGTGATGAGATGTTTTGGCACTGATTTGAAAGTAAGAAATGGAGGCAGCTTCTGACGGGGGCAGTTCAGGGATGCCAAGAATATTCTTCTCCCACATCCCAAGGCTTGTTCCTTAAATTCCTTCTTCTTGGAGACCACACCAAAGTCTTCACTCCACAACCAGGCTATGAGAATTATTATTATGTGAACGCGAGGGAGAGGCACACTCATAAGTCTTATCCAATATTTACATCTCAGGATAAACTGGTAGGTCCGGAGACAGAAAACCAGGCGATTGGAGGATTCTACCAAAACAAAGAGTTTATCTATCCCACAACAAATTCCAGTCTCCGCTCTAAAATCACAGACCCTAAGCAGTCAGGGGCGGGATCTCTGAGCCCATTGCTGAAGCTGGGAGCCTGCAGTGAGGCCTTTGGGCTGCAGATGGCGACAGAGATCAACCTTGGCACCACCTTTTCGGGCTGGGAGCTGAGGGAGCCCTTAAATTTAAGCCAAGTACTTGGTAGCTACTGCCTGTCAGTCGCAGTGCCTCAAATCTCTGCCTCACCTACCGTAGATGCATCCTTCTCAAACAATGTGTGAATGCAGACCTGGGCCATGTGAAGACTTCGCAGAGCTCTGTGTGCTCCTTCCATCTGATAACAAGAGTTTTTGAGCCCCTCCTTGACAAGAGGGACGCTGCGCCCGCCCTCTAGGTGCTTAGAGCCTGGGAGACAAGATAGATATTAAACATACACTCACTTTTGCAGTTTTTGCACGTATGTGAAGGAGCACAGATGTATGCTTAATCCCTTTTCTCTATGACAGAGATGCTACCGTGAATCGTTCTCCTGTACGCACATTCTCTCCAACTCCCTTGGGTCACCCTTGCCCAGGCCCTGCTCACAAAATCAGAGTGACAAAGGAGGCTGAGACCCTTGCATTCTAGCAGAAGCTCTCTACACTGGAACATTTCTCACAGACATGTTCTGAGGGTCCATAGTCATAGGACCCAAGATATAAAAAATAGCATTGGTCATGTAAGCCTGTCTACATAAAGGACCACAGACTCAGGCACCTCCTAGCTAAGCATTGTTCAGACTGGGTTCAGGGGACACTATTTCAACAAATGCTCATAGGTTTCTGGGGAAAGTGGGTTATCTCTGCTCTCCTCTTCTGCATGCCTCTCCCATGCTTTCTGCTTCAGCCACACTGGTCTACTCACTATTCCCCAAAGACAAACACTCCAGGCATGATGCCACTCCAGGGCATTTGCACTGGGCTTCTGTTGGGAAGGCTCATTCCCTAATTATCTGCATGGCTCACTTCATCAGTGAGGTCTACCCTGGTGACTCCATTTAAAATTATAATATGCACTCCTCCTTCAAATCTCAGCACTCCTAGGTCACCTATGGTATTATCACATTCTGACAGACTCTATAATTTATTTTCTATTTGTTTTAATTTTTCCCCTCACTTTATGCTAGAATGCAAGATTCAAAAGGCAGAGGTTTTAGTCTGTTTTGTTCGTTTATATATCACCAGCATGCACGAGTATCTATCAGGCATGTGTCAGGCACTCAGTGACAATTCCTGAATGAATAAAAGAATAATGCACAGTGAGTTGGGAGAAACGTGATTAGTCAGATCTCCACGGGCATCCATCCTAGGAAGCCCAAGCAGGGTTTCCAAAAGAGTCCAACTTAGAGGCCAGGCTCTATGGAGAATAGCGCCAGGACCCCTGTCCAGATTTGTCAGGAAGAACCGTGGCAGTGGGCAGGTGGGAGGAGTGGAGAAAGGGTCTAGTCCCCAGAAGAAGGGCTAGTGAGGGGTGGATGGGTCCTCCGGGCTCCCAGCCAATGTCTGAAGCACTTTGCATGGTGTCTCGGTTCTCTCCTGCAGTGTAACAAATCAATCCAAAACGTGGTGACTTATTATTTCTCCTGATTCTGTGGGTTGGCTGGGTGTGTCCTATGCTGGTCCTGCCTAGCTCCCTCATGTTCACCTGGGCTGGACGGTCCAAGGTGGTCCCACCCACGTCTGGCTGTTGGTGCTGGCTATTGGGGGGGGGAGGCCCTTGGCTCTCCTCTGTGTCACCCCTCATCCTCCAGCAGACAAGAGTGAACTTCCTTAGGTGGCAATCTTAGTGCTGCTTTTCACAAAGGGAAAGGTGGAAGCTGAAAATCCTCTTGAGGCTGAAAATCCAGAACTCACACAGTCACTCACTCCTGCCATATTCTATTGGTCAAAACAATCACAAGATTCAAAGGGTTGTAGGTAGAGAAACAGACTCTACCTCTTGAAGGGAAGCACTGCAAAGAATTTGTGCTCAAAGTCACTGTGAGCAAATGGAAGAGGAGAGGGTTAGCACAGGCTGACTGGTCCCTGACTGTCCACTCCTGACCATCGTGTTAGCTGCCTCCACAAGGAACTCTGATGTGGGCTATGCAGGTTGGTAAGCTCTTCATTCCTTCCTTCCTTCATGTGTCAAATGTTCCTGAGCGCCCGTGATGTTCAAGTGCGGTCCTGGGCATGAGGGAGGCAGAACTGAGTGGGGCCCGGTACTTGGGGCTCCCAAGGAAGATGGGAAAGCCAGCCTCACCCCAGCTCTCGTGTGTGTTCTTCATCTTGCTCAGAGGACTGAATGCTAACTGGGAACCCAGGGGAGAGGGTTGGCCCTTGGAAGGACTTCCAGAGGGACGCGACGGCCAGCCGGAACCCCAGTGTGTGGGAGGTAGACTGGAGAAACAGGGGCAAGTCGCTAAGGTGGAGGGGCACAGACACAAGGAATGTGGAGGAGGAACACTAGAAAGCAGAGAATCTGTGGCGGAGAACCCACTTCTGCCTTGGAGCAACTAACCCCTGGTGCCCCCGGAAGTATCATTATGATAAAAGGATTTGTGCTATTTTTCCAAGGGCTCCTTCCTTTGTTTTTTTTCCTTCCTCCCCTCCCTCCCATGTGTATTTACCGGATCCTACTTTAGCTTCTGTGCCAGGAGCTCCGTGCGAGGTTTGACTTCCCCGCCTTCTCCAGTTCACACACGGCCCTGTGCTCTTTCCTGCACTCCCAAGCCCTGAGTTCAATGCTGAGCACACAGTGAGAGCTTCTTCACTGGCTTTGAGTGATTCAGCGCCACAGATGCCACCTACGAGGAAGATCAAAGAATGTTTCCACAGATATTCCCAGGAGTAGCCTGACCCTTATCCGAGACTGTCTCCATGGTTTGCCCCTTTACATCAACTCTGAGGAAGCCGTTGATATTGTATAATGTTTCCTATGTTAAATAATAATTTGCTCTCAGGGCACCAGGGGTCTCACATTCTCTTGACCAGGATTCAAATTCTCAGGATCAGTTGAAACGTTAGTTACAAATGAAGATTCCTTGGTCCCCAACCCTAACAGGCTGATACAAAGTTGTGGGGCTGAGTTTAACACCTGAATTTCCAGAAAGCCTCCCTCCAGAATGAGAATGATGATTCTTGGGAAAAGTCTGAGGATCCCCAACGTCTACTGAACATCACCTCTTCCATGGCCATTTTTGCCATTGATGCCTAATAGAGAGAATTTCTCCTTACAACCGCCAGCTTTTTTTTTTGGAGACAGAGTCTTGCTCTGTCACCTGGGCTAGAGTGCAGTGGCGTCATCATAGCTCACTGCAACCTCAAACTCCTGGGCTCTAGCGATCCTCCTGCCTCAGCCTACCTAGTAGCTGGGACTACAGCACTTGCCACTGTACCTGGCTAAGTTTTTCTCTTTTTAGTAGAGACAGGGATCTGCTCTTATTCAGGCTGGTCTTGAACTCCTGACCTCAAGCAATCCTCCTGCCTCAGCCTCCCAGAGTGCTAGGATTACAGGCGTTAGCCACTACGCCTGTCCTACACACCAGCTTTAAGATGTACTTACTTGTCACATGAGTTAAAAAATAAAGCCACCTGTCATAGACACAAGTCGGCCCCACAGAAGTTAGATCCCAGTCAGGGTTCATGACGCTCGGTATGCACATGTTGCCATGACAAAAAGGGAAAAATTAAAACAGGAAGTTGAAAATCAAAACATAACTCTCCTATATGGAAGCATGTGCCACAGTTGTGACCCAACATGTCACCCAATGCTCACGCTCTTTAGTCATAGAAGATCATGGAAAATCATCCTCATTATGACAGGCTGCGCCTCAGTCATTACTCCCCACACACCCAGCCAGAGAGGCAGAGTAGATGACCCTGCATGGAAATTAAGTGAAGTTTGGTTCTGAGAATTCGCATCCCCTCCCAACACAGAGACAGGAAAACTGAGGGTCTGGACTCCACTAGGGGCAGGAGGTGCTTTGCCCAGGGCTGGGTGGTGTGGAGCTAGGATTATGGTTTTTGGGTGGGTGTTCAAGGTTGATGCTGCCTCTGTCCCTGTTCTAGAGGCTGGGTCTCTCTCCTTACTGTGTTGTCATTGGGTACAGCTTTGTTTTACTTTATAGAGTGCACTCCCTGGGCCTGGCCAATCACTTGACCAAAAGAATGGGTGCTCTTGCACTGCAGAGATCCTGACAAGAGAATATGGGTGTGGGGAAGAGCCCATTCCCACTTCCCACAGAACCCTGATGGCAGTTGGTGGGTATAAATCCTTTTTATCAACATTCTTATTTTATGACACCAGACTCTGAGCTCCTAAGAGGCAGGGGCTTTGACATTTTTATTTCTGTATATAGTTGTGTGTCTTTTAATGACAGGGATATATTCTGAGAAATGCATTGTTAGGCAATTTCATCTTTGTATGAATATCAGAGTGTACTCACCCAAACCTAGGTGGCATAGCCTACTACACACCTAGGCTACACGGTAGGGCCTGTTGCTCCTAGGCTGCAAACCTGTCCAGCATGCTACTGTACTGAATACTGTAGGCAACTGTAGCACAATGGTAAGGATTTGTGTATCTAAATATATCTAAGCATAGAAAAGGTACACTAAAACACATGGTATAATAATCTCATGGGACCACCATCTTACATGCGGTTCCTCGTTGACTAAAACATCGTTATGTGGCACATGACTGTACTCAGATGAACGTGGAGCTGTTGGGCCACTTCATATAGATGTTCAGGTTTTACACCGTGTAACTCTGGAGGGCACCACCCACATTCTGATATGATAGACTTGAATATTTATTATGACAATGTAATAACGTTGGCTATAAACTACCTTGTACTAAAAAAGCCAGCATTTCTAATGAATTTCTAGCTGATGGGAATAAAATGAGAAAACAAAGCCTTTTGCTAATTCATTCCAAGGAGTCAAAAGTAGTTTGAGCAAAGTGTACAATCAGATCATGAAATTCACCGAGGTTTGCTAAATGCCTGGTCTTTATCAAGAGGGCATTATGGAGTGACCACAGATGATTCTGAGCAGGGGAATGACATGATCAGATTCACTGCCTAAAATAATTGCTTTTGGCAGCTGACTGGGAAGTGGGTTGTTGGCACAGCCTCCTGAGTGTTTCCCAGCTCTGGTGTTGCTCACCTCCGCTCCAGCTGAGAGATGATGAGTATCTAACAATTGTTGCAGAAGGTTGGGGAGAAGTGAATGGATTTAAGGCCTAATCAGGAGGTAAAGTTGATAGATTTTGGTGATTTATTTTCTGCAGAATGAAAGACACATTGTCGAGGTTTCTAGTTTTGGTGTCTACTGACAAATGTTTCTACTAACAGGTGGTGATTCTGTTGATGAGGGTGATTCTATTCACTGACTTAGGAATGATGGGGAAGAAAGTGGCAGTTTGCAGAGAAAGGTGATAGGCTCTGCTTTTGGCTATGTTGAGTTTTGAGGTGTATGTAAACCTCCAGGTAGAGGCATTCAGTGGACAGTTACATGTGAAGATCTGGAGTCCAGGAGAGAAATTTGGAATGGACATAAAAATTTTGGAGTTTTCAGCATAAAGAAGATAATTGAACTTAGGGGGTAAATGAATGGGGAGAGAGATTAGCTTAAGAGAGAAGATGGCCCAGGAGAGAGATTCGAGAGGCAGGCAGAAGATGCAGAAACTTCAATGGGGGCTCAGAACGAGAGGTCTGCAGAGGCAGAAGGAAAACCGGGAGACATGGAGTTGTGGAACTGAGATAAGACAGGGTTTCGCTCAGAGCAATAGTCTACAGTGTCAAACATTAACAGTGGATCAAATCTGGGAAAGTTTGAAAGTGTTCATGGACTCTAGGAGCTAAGAGACACTAGAGCACTTTCAGGAAAGTGGTTCAGTGAGAGCTAAGATGAAAGGTCTTCAGGAGTGAGTGGAAAGTGAGAACATAGTGACAGTTCTCATAGAGATAATTCTTTTAATAAATTCGACTGTGAAGGGAAGGAGAGAGAGAAGGGTGTAGCTAGAGGGAGACATGGGGCTAAGGGAAGAAATTGCCAAATGTGACAAATTTAAACAAGTGTAAAAGCTGATAGGAAGGACCCAATGGAGAAGAACAAGTTGTGGAACACAGGGTAGGGTGCCAGATGGGATGGGTTAGGGGTGAGTGCATGGGCCCTGGAGTAAACCTGTCTGGATTCAAATTTCTACTCTGCTACTGCTCATTAGGGAAAATGGTATGAAATCAATGTACTCACATTTCTTTTAAAATTGTAAATGCACTAGAGGCACAAGCTTTTATCTTTTCCTGATGCATGTGGGAGAAAAGAAAAATGACAATGACCATCTTTAGACTTAGCAAGAAATCTTTTCAGTATTTATACCATTTAAAGATATGGAAATGCTTTTTCAGTGTTATTTCCATTTGTCAGTTTATCTCTGTTTCATGTATCTGTTGCTGTGGAATAAACCACCCTAAAACTTAGTGGCTTAAAAAAAAAAGACAGTATTTATTCTGCTTGTGAATCTGTAACTGGGCAGGGCTCAGTGGGGACATCTTGATTCTGCTTTATCCAGTTATAGCTGAGGGGCTCCAAGGATGAGGACTGCAGTGATCAGAGGGCCCCCTTACTCACAAGTCAGGAAGTCATCTATGGCTCTTGGCTGGGACCTCAGTGGGACTTGTGGCTAAAACACCTTCTCATGGCTCTTCATGCCATGTGGGCTTCCTCACAATATGGCGATTGGATTCCAACAATGAATGTCTGGAGAGAGAGAGAGCCAGGCACAAAGAAGCTGTATAACTTTTGATGACCTAGCTTCAGAAGTCATTCAGCATAACTTCTGCCTCATTGTATTTATTCACTAACGTCAGCCCAGATTCAGAAGGAGAAAAATCAGAGTCCATCTCTTAATGAGAAAAGTCTCAGAGAATTTGTGGGCGTGTTTGAAAACCACAACAGCAACACATTGCCATGTAAGACAGCAAATTAAAATTTGTGAAATTTTCTTTTTCAGGGTTATTTCTACAGGTCATTACAACAATTTCTGAAGCTTTCAGTATCTTTACAAGTTTCCTTTGTTCAAATACTTGAAAGGGCATATTTATTTTAACCAAGAACAGAAAAGTTGGTGATTGCAATGGGTATTCATAGTGCACAGGAAGAAAAGTGATGGTCTGTGGCTGTTCTCAATTTCATGCCTCTCAAATGGATTCTTTGAACAAGTTTGTGTTGCGGAACCACGTTCCTCCTACCAAAGCTGTGAGGAAGCAGGGACACCTGTCTGCATCCCTGCAAACTTTTTGTTTAGTTGTTAATTATGAAGACTAGCAGCTCTATACACAATATTATTTTTATGATAAAGAAAAAAATAAGGCCTTCAGGCTTAAAATTTTCCCAGTAGAAATGAAATAGTACTAAATAGGATTCCACTTAATGATAGTAGGATAAAGAGCATAGAGTATTTTTCCTGCATCTGAGTAAGCTTGGGCAGGTGAAGTGAGTGTGTACTAATATACGAATATAGGCTTGTGGGGGAAGACTGAGTGAGCTTGCAGTGTGTGCATGCCAAGCCCTCAGCACGGTACACAGGACTGCTCTCTGAGCGACTGGGAGAGACGGTGATGTGAGCGCCTTGAGGGGGCTGAGAGCGACCTAAAGCAAAAGGGAAGAGACTGGCCTTGGGTAAACATGGGCTCCTGCCTCTCCTGGATGAGGGAAAACAGGAAAAGAATAAATGGGGTTTCAACAGGTTTCATTGCAGGCTGATGGGGAACCAAGAAAGTCTCCTTCTGGTAGCTTTTGTTATTTTGCTAGAAACGAGGGAAGAGTGGAGAAATTTGGAATATTTTCTGTAGAGATGAGACAGCCAGTAAATTACAGAAACATGAAAGGGTTGCCAACAGCCATAGGCCAGTTGGTTTGGGATGTCATCGATGTGCTTGTTGAGTGTCTACCACGTGCTGCTGAGGGGCTCAGGGTTTCTGGGGAGGGATCCAAGAAGACAGACCTTGGGCAGATCCAGAGCTGCATCCCACAGTGCAGTGGGAGGGCAGAGGAGTCAAGCGGTGGAGAATATCAACAAGACAATGGTCCCAGTGAGCGACTGAAAGGAAGTGGACACCTCCAAGGAGGAGGTGTTAGAGTAAAGCTGAGCAGTCAGAGGACTGGGGGTCCCGGTGTGGTTGAAGTGCACGGGCAGTGGGAATAATGGAAGCAGCAGAGAGAGAACAGGATGCACAGACTGTCTGTTGTCCCTTGGCCAGAGAGTAGGACGTTTGGATTTGACCTTTTTGGAGGTGAAGAGGTTATGAGAGATGCCAAGGCATGTGATGTGACTCTGGAAGTGCATAAGTGGAGGCAGTAGAGGTGGAAGTCACTGGAAGTGAGCAGTCACGGGGTGGAGAGGTCACGGCCTTGGGCATCCAGATAGACATCAGGGTCCCTTGAGGTTTAGGATGCAGAAGAGGACTTGGTTTCAGGTGCCAAATATTTACAAAATAAAGAGAAATGACCAGGAAGTCAGTAGCCAAAAGCAACAAAGAGAGGTATGGGATGGTACAAACTTCATAGAACTGGGGATTTTGTTTTACAAGGGCTGGAAAAGTCATAATCCAAAAATGTCAGTGAAGAGATGACCTCGTGCTGGCCCCAACTCCTGGCCCTGAGATATCTGGGTGGTAGGGGTGTGAGCTTTCTCCTTGAGAAAGCTGTAGAAGAAGCACAGTCTCAGGGGACAGCCAGGCCCCAGCCAAGGCAACAGTTGGGGAAATAGAGAAGATAATGGAAAGATAGATAGACTTATTTATTTAAGGAATAACTATTGAGCACCTGCTATGCATGTGACACTGTTTTGGGTGTCGAGATCCATCTGTGAATAAAACATAGTAAAAAATTTATATTCCAGTGGTGGGGACAGGCAATAAACACCTGAGCAAACACATATTGATATAATTTCAGATAGTAATACAGGCTGTGCAGAAAAAAATAGCACTACTTGATGGAGAGCAAAGGGTGTACAGAGGAAGTGGGGGTTTGTAACAAATCGTGTTTTCTGAAGGGAATGGAGGGTGCTGTGGGAGTTGTGTTGATGGCAAACCTAGATAGATGTTATTGGATTAATGCTTGCTGGAATAAACAGCTTTACTGAATAGCAGATGGAGGAAAGCGCGTTAGGATTTGCAAATCATCACTGTGAGACATGTGATTTTGCAGAACAACTGCTGGGGTTCTCACAGCGATTCAGTCCCATTGCAGCCCTCTGGGGGAAGCTGTGGTCAGTGCAGTATCTGTCCTACCTGCTTGATCTCAAGGCTGATGACAGACAATTGCAGCCCCTACCCACAGCCCCATAGATCACAGAACCGCCGCAAGCAGAGCAGACACTGCCGTGTGGGGATCAGAGGCAGCCTCTGAGGCAGTTTGCACGCAGCTCAGGAAGCAATGGCATTCTTGGAGTTGAGCAAAGGGAAGTGGCTAGCACTTCAGACATGACACTTATTGAGGCTTGGAGGAGACTTTTTTAGGGCTAGGAAAAGGAAGTTTTATTTCACCAGGGGTTAGTAAACATAGGAAAGTTACGTTCTTAACAGATCTCTAAATAAGGTTGGAGGAAGACCAGGAGCAATACCTGGGGGATAGACTATAACTGATTGTGGGACACTCGGGAGGGTGCCCTCATTCCAGGTGGCCCCACAGGCAGCAGCCTTGGGGGCTCTTCTGATTCTCTTTGGTGCCCTGATTGGCCAGGGCATGGAAAATGCCACTAGGGCTCGGATTGATGCCTCCCTTGTCTGATTGTCTTTTGTTATGAGTCTACTGCCCTCTTTCCTGATTCTCTCTTAACCTGTGTCTCTTCTTGAGATCATGATGAAGATACTTTTTTTTTTAGCTATAGTTAAAAAACCCTTCCCTTTTAAAATGATCTAATTAATTCATTATTGCCTCATGTATTCCCACTTTCTCTTATTATATACATTTAAGATACTATTGTAGAAAATAGGGACCCAAAGCTAAAAATGTTATAACTCATCAGGGAGAACACATATGTTTTTTGGATTGGCATTACAAAATAATTTAAATGTTGGGTTTCCCTTCACCCCACACTCTCTCTTTCAGGAATCTTCAAGATTTCAACCATCACTTACAAATCTTTATCTTCAGTCTTCTGTTCCAACTTCCAACTTTGTACATACAGCTGCCCACTGGACACCTCCATTTAGTGTCACCTGAATCTCAAACACAACACAATTCAGACCGAACTAACATCTCCCCTCACTACCCTCAGAGACAATCTGTGCTCCCTCTTCTCATATCATCTTTCTCAATGAATGATGCTACTGCTCCCAGATAAGAATATCCTTGTTTTCTACTGTCCTTCCACATTCAATAGTCACCTCCCGCATTCAGTAGTCACCAATTCCTATTGACTCCACCTCCTAAATATTTCTGGGATCTTCTCTCCACCTGATGGTCACCACCACTGTTCATACCTTCGTCTCTCTTTCTGTGGGTTACTGAGGCAACCTCCCAGCCCTTCTCCTTGTTCTAAACCTCGGTCCACTGCTGCATTTGGGTGCTACCCTGCCTCTTCCTCCATGGTTCCCACGTGCTTTTAGCTCAGACAAGGCCCCTCAGATTCTGGGCCCTGTCAACCCCCCACATCCTTTCTCCATTGCCCTCACATCTCCCTGGCTGTGTGGCATATTTCATAACTGCCATTGTGAACTTCTTACAGGTTCCCTAGGACTCTGCAGTCTCCACAAGTTCTGTCTTTGCATTTGCTACTCCTTTTGTTCAGAAAATCATTCTTCTCCCATGTCCCTGGCTGATTTTACTCATATTTTAGAGCTCAGCTATGGACTCAACCGTTCTGGGAATCCATGGGCAGCCCTGCAGCCTGGATCACCCCCAGCATAGCACTTGCTAAACTGCATGTGAATTGGGAGCTTCTTCCACTAACCTGTAGGCAGCTGAAGGACAGGGATGTGCTCTGTGTGTTCATATCTGAGATGACTACGTTGTAGTGGATACTTGATACATGTGTGACAAATGAATAAATGAAAAAAAAGGAAGCAAGAATGAAAGGAAGGGAGGAAGGAGGAAGAAGAGGAAGAGGAAAAAGGAAAGAAATGTAGAGTGTGCCGGGATGAAGACAAGCAATGACTAACTCATGTGGGAGACAGGCAGTAAAGGCCTCAAGGAACAGGCAATGTTTGGGCCCAGGGGAAAGGGAGGAGTTATCCAGGCAGAGGCAGGGCAAGAGGGTTTTTAGACAGAGCCAAGAATATGTGCTGAAGCATGGAGGTAAGCAAAGTGGTGAAATGTTCGTTTACCTGCCAGGATTCAGTGACAATAATAGCAAGTACTGTAGCTGGTTTCATTGGGAAATGTTTTCATGTAGAGAATGAGGCACTTACAGAATCAGCTGGGGGACTGGAGAAATGGGCTTTAGACTGTACATCCAAGAATAACTCCCAGAGCAACACTCCAAAGTTGGCTTGCTAGTGAGCCATCATCTCTGTCACAGTCAGGAAGATGTTGTTACATTGCTGGCTCCAACCTCACAGCACGGGAACCCAGTGAAGGAATCATACAGCTGTTGGCTCCAGAACCATGTGTCTAGAGATCAGAGAGACACCCCAGAAGCATACTGTGTTTGCTAAAACCTGAGCTACAGAACTCTCTCCCAAATAATGCATTTCAAATTTAGGCCTTCCAAGAATGTGTCTGCTTGGCGGAACTGAAGTCACATCTGAAACTCTAGCTGCAAGGGAGTCTGAGAAATATGGCTTCTACTTTCTGGGCTCTGCAGGGACAACCTGGAAGAATGCTAAAAGAGATGTGAGAAGTCAGGCTACCATCTGCACTGCCTCTTCCCACATCTGCTGAGTTGTAGTACCCAGAAATGGCCTGGGCATGTCAGCAGCAATAAGCCAAAGCTCTCTGTTATTTTTCCTGCTGCTCCATAGACCCTGTGGGGCTGTGCAGTTTGCTTACCTTATGCCTGGGGTAGAAAGTTGAGCCAGCACTCTGACATTCTTCTCAGTGAAGCCATGCTCCCTTTCTGGTTTCTACCTTGCAGCGTAGAGCCCAGCTTAGCATCAGCATGTCTGGGGTAGTGCTTATGTGGTGGCTGACTCACAGTGACACATCTGCTATTCTCCTGTGGGGGAGTGTAGTGGGCACAGCCCAGGACTGGGAGGAGAAGGTCTTGTCCCCTACGAACTCTACTCCTCAATAGCTGTGTGACCCTGGACAAACTACTTCAATATCCTGAATCTCATAGAGATTCATAACATCAAACTACTCACCCATAAAGTGAGGGGTCGAGCTAGCAGCTGCTGCTCCACTACCACAGATGATTCAATGCTTTCTGTGTCTTTGCGTCACTCCCTCAAATTCAAAGTCTTCAGGAGAAGCACCCAGTGGCCTATCTCTGCCCAGGTGCCCAAACCCTCCTCACTATCCAGGGAGGAGGAAGGGAGTATTTGGTTCTTTCTGGTTATGAAATGGAAGGCAGAGCCCTATCTCCTACCAAGACATGACCCGTGGAAGATTAATCCCCAAATGGAAAGCAGGTTTAGTTGATGGATAGAAAATAAAACAGCCACTAACTATGAACACTTGTATAATTTTATACATATTTGAATAGGGATTGCCCCTCCTCCTGGGCACTGATATCCATGAAATCATAAGTTTAATATACTAACTGTATTTATTTCTATTGCATCTTAAAACAAACACATAATGATACTATTAAAATATAAACATATCTTCTAGGATCTGAAATTATCTCATGTACCACCAGCGATATATTAATACTAACACATCACACACTTTGGAAACACAAGCGTAAATGGCATGTGAAGTGTTGACAAGACTAGCATGGCACGTCGATTGTTGGTAGATCAGTCAACTTTCTGTGGATAAGCAATGGAAATGGACTCAGACTAATTTAAACAGAAATTGATGAAAATTTTTTGAAAAAAATGTATTGCAATCCATTGAAAAATTGTCAGGTCTGTTCCCAGAATCAATGGGAAGCTGGAGAATTGGCTCAGAAAATGGATAGAAATCAAGGAAGATTCTTTTGCAGGGTTTGGGGAAAAAGCCAAGGAAGACAGAGGAAGAGAGGCCATTTGGAGAAGGAGCATTCTGCACTAATGTTCTGTTCTCTCTTAGAAGCTGGAAAACTGGAGATTATTTTGAGGTTAGATGTATTCATGTTCAGGCCAACAGGTACTAGTTGAGTCTGGTGCTAGTCACAAGAGAAGCCACAAATGACAAGACGAGGACAGGAGCATGTCAGGCCAAGCGCTGGCCACTGAGGGAGACACAGAAGGATAGGCCTTGGGCCTCCCATCTGTGAAGGTGGCCTAGTGGCCACCCTAGCAGGCTCTGTGCAACTGTATCTCCTGTGGCACCGAGGAGGTGCTTTCATCACCCCGTCACACAGATGAAGAAACTGAGGCCCAGAGAAATTAAGTAACTTATCGCAGTTAGTAAACGGGACAGACAAGAATCAAACTCAGACCTTTGTGACGGAAAGCTGTGTTTGTAATCACCGCATATTCATGCTCCTTCTTAGCAGAGAGTGTCGAACAAGCTCAAACAAGCTGAGATTTAAATGCCACAAGGAAATTCCAAACAGCTTGTGAGGAGGGAGAGATTGCAAATGCCTGGGAGATCAGGAAGGATTTGTAAGGGAGCAAAAATAATTTTTTCCTCAGTCCTTGTAAGTTCTTAGTTGGAACGGACCCCTGTAACAAAAGACAGATTAACAAGAGGAAAACAAGTGGACATTTATTAACATGCATATTTCATATATGTGTGGAGGACACCCGAGGACTAGTTCTCAAAGAGTAGTAGTTCTCAAAGAGATGACTTTGAATTTCAGCTTATAGAGCATCTCAATAAAGAACAGTTTTCAGAGAAGTGACAAGACAAAGGAAGAGGACTTTGAGTCTCCAGGGGCAGAGACTTGTGGGAAGGCAAAGAAATATATTAAAATAAAGGCTAGTTTGTAAAGCTTATTCATGTGAATTCCTCAGGTCCCATCTCCCGACTGATGAGTCTAAAGCTGTATTCAGTGGGAAACCTTTGTGATCCCTGGTAGAAGGGCCAGGAGAGCAGGATACTTGCAGTCTTTGGGAGCGTGTGTTCTGCTATTGGGCAAATGGAGGGAGGGCAGAGGGCTTTCCAGCATCTGCTTCTCATTAGTTGCCTGCAGCTCAGAACAATCCTTATGCAAAAGCAGCACATTTTGGGATGGCATATTCTGGTTTCCCACAGGTTCGTGAAGGAAACAGGGTTGGATATGGGCTTTGAGGGTTGGCCAGGATTTCAGCAGGTAACTGTGTAGGAGGTGGAAAGGGCAAAGCAAGCCCAAGGAAGCCAGAGGGTTAGAGCTGGTGGGAAGGCAGGGAGGAATGAAGGCACGATGGCGATGAAGGGCATGAGGAGCAGGGGTCTCCCTCACCTGGAAAAGGAGGCATTTGCATTTTAAGGTTGGGGTAGGAGTCCTGATCTGATCAGAGCTATGATTTAAAACAGCTACTCATAGATATTTTAATAGCTCATGCCAGGAATCTTTTTTTAAATGCGGGAAACCAACTTTCCATTTTTATAAGGACATCAATAAAAATAGAAAGTTGCACCTACTATAACCATTATTAAAAGAAAGGCTGTTTTTACATTTCCTCATTCATTCCATGAAACCTCTTAGAAGAAAGGATGGCTCTTCTCAAGAAAGCAGAGTTGACAACAGTACCCCGATATACTTAAATACCAAGCCCTGGGCTCTCATTTCATCTGGCTCATTCTTAAACCTGGCACGGGTCCAAGTACCACCATGTAGAAAACACTGCTCTGAGAGATCCGGCAATGGTGTGGAAGGCTGACTGGAGCTGGGCAGCACCACAGGGAGAGGAGAGATTTCAGTCTTAGCTCGGGCTGCCATAATGAAATACCACAGGCTGGGGATGAGACACCAGGAATGTGTTTGCTCACACTTCTGGAGGCCAGAAGTCCCAGATCAAGGTATGATAGGGTTCAGTTTCTGGGGAGAGCCCACTTCCTGGCTGACAGATGGCTGCCTTCTCCCTATGGCCTTTCCTTGGTGTTTGTGTGGGCACAGGGGCAATGACAGCCCTCTGGTGTCTCTATGTCTTCTATAAGGACACTAATTCTATCCCATCAGGGCCCCACCCTTATGACCTCATTTAATCTTAATTACTTCTTATAGGTCCTATCTACAGATTAGCCATACTGGGGGTAAGGGCTTCCACTATGAATTGAGGAGGGACATAATTCAGTCCACATAGAGCTATTGCAATTGTTTGGACAAGGAGCTCTAACTGGGGAGGGGGAGACCTGCGGGGAGGGGAAGGGGAGGTCAGATCAGGACCTGGGATGGAGATGCACAGTACTCATGCTGTGACTCATTTCATGACCACAGCAGACACGACGAGTTGATCAGACCAGTGTTTCTTAGGATCAGAGACTCACAGTTCTCAGCACTATACTCTATGAAGCCTGTACTGGCAGATCAGAGTGGGCAATGTCCAGAAACCTCCTTGCTATCACTACACCCTGTGAAGAGATGTGGGACTGGAATGGAGAAGGAGGAGTACAGATGGTCCTGGTGTCACAGGCCTGGGAGTCTGGGAGAAGTGTGGCACATAGAATTATGGCCCCCAAAGATATCTATGCCCCGATGCCTAGAACCCATCAACATGTCATCTTACGTAGAAAAAAGGGACTTTGCAGGTGGGATTAAAGTAAGAATCTAGGGATGGGGAGATTATCCTGGATTATCCGGATGTGCCCAGTGTAATCACAGGGTCCTCATGATAGGGAGGCAGGTGGGTGAGCCTGTGAAGGAGATGCAATGATAAAAGGAGAGGTCACAGTGATACGGCCATGAACCAAGGAATGTGGGTGACCTCTAGAAGCTGGAAAAGGTGAGGAAATGGATTCTCCCCTAGATTCCAGAAGAAACACAGCCCTGCTGACACCTTGATTTTAGCCCATTGTCACCTGCGTCAGACTTCTAGCCTACAGAACTGCAAGATGATAAATTTGTGTTTTAAGCCACTAAGTTTGTGGGGTTTTTTACAACAGCAATAGGGAACTAATACAAGAAGGGTTATGCCATCAATAGAAATAGAGCATCCAGAAGGAAGATGAGGCTTTTGGGGGAGATCTGAGGGCAGAGTAAGAAGCCGATGAATTCTGTTTTGGATTTTCTGAATGTCATATGCATATTATTGGGGAAATGTCCATCAATAGCTGGAACTTCAGGGATAGAAAGGAAGGAGAAGTGGGCAATAATATTTGTTGAATACCTATAAGGTTTTTGGTTATTTCACCATTATTTTATTTAATCCTCATGACATACAGGAGTTGTTTTTGTTTTTTTTTTTTTTAACCAGTTTTTTCCCAAACAAGTGGCCCAGGTAAGTGGCGAGGATTTAAGAGATGTGACCAAGATTACTCAGCTAATAATAGAGAGAATCCAGATTCACATCTGGGCCCAGTCTGATTCTAGATGAAGTGATTTTTATCAGTAGATGGTGCTATGTATGGTTCTACTGCAGCACTGAGGAAGGAAGTCAAGGGAGTTCCTGACAGATGTCACGAATCTTCTCAGTAACACAGAAGGTAAAGTAGTGTCCAGATTAGTGGGTCACTTGAGGAGAGAGAGTTAAATCAAGTTCAGAGCAATGGCATCGGCAGAAGAGATGAATCTTTGGTAACCTGGAGGAGATGCTTCTCAGAAAGAAAATTTCTTCACATCATGAGATCACTGGCTCCAGGACCAGTGGGTGTTCTGGGTGATGTTAGCAATGACTCACTGTCTGATGAGGGAGGGAGGAGAGGCTGGGCAGTAATCAGAGGATCTGACTCCTCCTGCCCCCACAATGTCTATTCCTAGGCCTTCTCATTTCGGGACAAAAAGGTGTGCCAAGGGATTTCCCCAATATCAGATGGCTTCATGGAGACAGGAAAAGTAACTGCTGATTTCCAGACTTGGAGTCTTGCTTGCTTAAGGAGCTGGGGTGTTCTGGGTTTTGTACACCTCCCTCTGGTCCATAAGGTGTGGCGCTGAGCTGGGAGTCAAAAGACTTTGGTCTTGGTCTACTCCAGTGGCTCACAAGCCTAAGCACATAGCTAACATTTAGTGGACACTTAGTATGTGCCAAATAGCCTTATGAAACAGATTCTCTTTGACTTCCATTAGACTGATGAAGAAACAGAAGTTTAGAAAGGCCCAATAACTCGACCAAGGTCTCATAGCTAGTAAGTGATGCAGCTGAAATTTAAAACTAGGTTTATCCAACTCCAAATCCCACATTTGATCCATTTTTCTATGAATTAAATACGGTTCTGATTTTGAGAAACTCCCAGTCCCTGTGGGAAAACAGATGGAATCACAAGTTACCATAAAACAGTATAGCAAAGTAGAAATAAAAGTAAAGGCACAGAAAGCCTAGGAGGAAGCTCTAATGCTGATGGGGGAGGCTTCTCGGAGGACATGGCCTTATAGCTGCGCTCCAGGGTGGATGAGTTTCTGGCTAGAAGGCGTTGTAGGTAGAGGGAGAACCTATGCAGAGGCATGAAGGTGGTGGACACATTTGGGAAGAGTGAGTAGGCTGACAAACATGACGATGAGTCAGGAAATTATGACGTCAGGGGCTACTGCTGGCATCGTGGATGACTGAAGATTCTGTGAAAAGAAAACCCTAACGTTTCCAGCTAAGTCTTAGAGCCATGCTGATTCTACACTGTCTCTCATGAGAACTGTGAACATTTGGGCTTATCATCCTGCTCAGTAATCATTATGTCGCTCATTCAGTGTGTCAGGGCAAATTTTGGGTGAGAATTGTTTGATCAGACATGTAAATTCTGGACATGGAGTCACAGGCTTCCCAGTTTGCCGCTCGTGTAATATGGTCATCCGATCATGAGGCATAGCCATCTGCTCAGAGCTTTCTTTAAATAGGAGGAGATTTTCATCCTAGTTCTGTATCTTCGGAGAACTGTGCACCTCAGAAATCTCCTTCCCCTTTTTGATCCTCAATTGGGTGAGATGACACTAAGAGTATCAAACATTTTTCATGTTTACTACCCAGTCTTCACAATTAAACATTTCAAATAGCTGGATAAGTTTCCATAAATTTGGCATTATTAATTTTTCTTTCTTGCATATTGAAGTTCCTTCTAATGTTTTGCTATTTTCATCTATGCTGAAATAATCGTATGTTTTTTATCCTTTCAATTATTTTATGTTGAAATATTCCCTGAAATGGGATTAATGGATCACAGATTAATAGTATTTTTATGGCTTTTGGTACATGTCACTCAATCACCTTCTGAAAGTGTTGCTGGCATCAAATTTCACTGCAATCTCATCAATGTTGGAAAGTGTGCTTTTCCTTTTGCCAATTCATTAGATGTAAATGCCTTATTTTACCTATGATTCTCTTGTTAACAATGAAAGTTAAGTGTTTCCTATATTTCTATTTTCTGTCTACTTTTTGCATATTTTCCTTTGCTGACTGATCTACTGGAATTTTATTAATAATATTTTTCTTTTTAATTTGTATGACTCTAAAATCACATGTGATGAAATAAGTGAAGAGTCTTTCTTGGAAGCTAAATGAAGGCATGGGCTAGGAATAAGAACAGCAAAGGGATAGTGAATAAAGATATAAAATGATAACTTAGAGTTTATTTTTATATTTGAAGCTTTCCCAGAGTAGTAATTGTTAAGATTTTTGAGATTATATATTCTTTTGAGATATGGATCCTTATCCCCCTAATGAGCCTTACCTAGAACATAAAATTTAAATGAGTTTCTAGATCTCTTGAAGTATATCCACAAACCCTCTCATGTTAAGAATTTTTGTTTTATAATAACACTTTAACCAAAATGTTTGTTTAATTATTGCTTATATTTACCTGTCTTAACACAGAATTATATTATTATATTTTGTGTTAGAAGGTTAATATTATAAATAATTTAATGTGACCTTTATTTCTTTTCCTTTTTCCTTTCCTTTGTTTTTTTTTTTTTTTTTTTTTTTTTTTTTGAGAGCTTTAAGGTTATTACTAAGTGGAGTTCAAAATCCCAGGTGGGAATTTGACCTCACCACTGAAATCTCCGATTTCAGACATGAAATGGTCCCAGTAATGGGGGAACCTCAGAGTCTAAAACAAAAATAACAAACTGAGGCTCTCAGAAACCAGATCTATCAGAGATTCAGAATTGAAAATAATGATGTTTGAAATATATAAAGTAAAAAATTGAATTAAAAAATGAGCAAGAGACAAGAATGAAAAACGAGCTGGTAGATTTCAGAAAGAATTAAATTGAGCTTTTAGAAATAATAAACATAATTGTTGAAATAAAAATGCAAGTGGATAGGCTTAAACAGCAGGATGAATATAGTTAAAGGACAACTATTGCACTGGAAGAGTGCAGAAAAAAAATTACACAGAATGCAGAACATTAAAACAAGGCATTTCAATATATGACAAACATGTGAAGACATTATGAGGATAAAATAAGACCGTACATAAAATCACAGCCCCTCAGGAGAAAATAGAGGGATGGAGAGAAAACCATATAGAAGAGTTAATGTCTGAGAATATTCCAGAACTGATAAATGGATGAATCCACAGATCCTGGAAACATTATACGAAGAAGGATAAATAAAGAAAAATTCACACATAGATGCATTGTGATGAATGCGTAAATCACCAAAGCTAAAGAAACTATTTCTCAGAATGACAGCTGATTTCTCAAAAATAATGGAAGCAAGGAGACAGTTGAATGACATCTTCAAAATGCTGACAGAAAAAATAACTGTTAATATGGAATTGTACAGCTATCAAAACTATCTTTCGATAAACTATAAAGACATTTCCAAATAAACAATGAAAGAGTTTACCTCCTAAAAAAGCACTTAAAGGATATTTCAAAATGCAGGAGAATGATCCCCAAAGGAGGAGGAGTGTATGAGTTTCCCACTAGCTGCTATAACGGATTACCACAGACTGAGTGGGCTTAAAACAACACAAGATTATTGTCTTCCACGTCTTACTGGGCTAAAATTGATGTGTCAATGGGGCTGCTGGAGCCTTTGGGAGATAATCTACTTCCTTTCTTTTTCTACCTTCTAGAGCCATCTGCATTGCTTGGCTGTGGCCCCTTCCTCCGTCTTCAAAGGCAACAGTGGCAGTTGAATCCTTTTCACATCTCATTACTGTGATCACTTCTGCTGCCCTCTTCCACTTTTAAGGACCCTTGTGATTCAATTGGGTCCACCTAGATAAGCCAGGATAATCTTCTTATTCTAAGGCCAGCTGATTAGCAACCTTAATTCCATCTGGAACCTTAATTCTTTCTTTGCCATGTAACCTAACATAGTCAGATATGGACATTTTGGGGGGAGGAACGTTGTTCTGCTTACTACAGGAGATTTGGAGTAAAAGTAAGAATAACCATCCAAGAAATCAGTGAACATGTATTGCCTCCTTCCTGTCCCACTCTGGGAGTCCACATCCTCTTGAGTGGGCTGCCTCTGGTTTCTGTTGTGCCATCAGAGCCACACTAAGTCCCTGAGTTGGATGTGGATCCTAGGAACCGCAATAATTTCTGGATGGATTTCTTCTACCTACTAACTTTCCTGATAATTACCTCTGTCTCTCCATTTACCAAACAGAAATGTTTGCATTTGGCCTCTGCCAGCTGGAGTAACCAAAAAGCTAAACATCCTGACCATCCATAGATGTTTTGGGGAGGTCTTATGCTGCCATCTCTTAGACCATGTACTGCCTTTCATGTGTAATAAGAATTCTATCTTGCATTTGCCTAGGGATTAGCAGTTCAGAAAGCACACCCACACCTACATATATGAGCTTGTTTCTAATTGATTTTGACAGCAGTTCTATAAGAGAAGTAAAAGGTAGCTCAAATATTATAATCTTCATTTTAGAGCTGGGAAAACTGAATCTCAGAGAGGTTTAAAGACTTGTCTAAGGGACATTGTATGGATAAATGAAAAGTTAAGGTTTTCTGAACTGACATTTCCTGACTACATATCTCGTGCTTTATTCATAAAGGACGCACTATAGTGGTTAAGTGTCTCAGAGTCAAACAGCTCTGTGCCTCAGTTTCTTCATCTGTAAAATGAAGATAATAATAATACATTCTGAAGACTGTTGTGAAAATCCAATTGGATAGTTCCTATGATGGCATGACAGCTGTCATTGGTGCTGTAGTAGATGCTGCAGTGAGCTGCATGTATTCCCAACCCCACCCACACCCATGGCATGTAGCTGAAGAGGTCACATTCCTTCCCCAAGGGAAGTCTGCATCCAGTGACTAGTCAATGTGGGTATATGAAGGCCTGGGTCCCTTGCCAGGGCCACTCCAGCTCCAGAACTCCTGGGGAATAGGCTGAGGCCTGTGTTGTAACTGCATGTAGCTCAACTCCTCTTTCTGTTCAATCCTTCTTCCTCCACATCCACACAGGTGTGGATCCTGCCATAACTCCCCAGTAAATACTCTGCATGCTAACTTCCACTGTATGCTAGGCTCTGTGTGCATACATGAAAACCATCCTCTGTCAGTCAGGCCTCCTACTTGGAGTGGCAGAGAGGCCAGTCTGGGTTAGGTGTGCACCCTGTGCTTTTGCTGCAGAACAAGACAGGCCCTCCTGAGATATAAGTCCATAAACCTGGCCTCCAGCCCTGGAACTCAGCTAACTGAGGCAGCTTCTAGGTCTGAGGCAACCCTAGACTTTGGATTGTTCTGTTTCTGGGCACAGCCTCCTTTCCACAATGATGCAATCCTTTGTAACAGACCACAGGTTAATCGCACGTTCCTGTTACTGAGCACAGAGAGGCTTGAGCTTGGTCTCTCCAGGAATTCTGACGCACTCCAAGATCCCATGGTCTGAATGCTTCTACTTTCCCTATGAGAGCCCCTGGCCTCAGAAAAGGAAGCTAGTTCAGGTCAGCAACATTTGAGGCAGGGCTTCCATGGGCCCAGCTATGGTGTTACATGAAACAATCAATAGAGATACTCATCAGCTCTCCATGTCCCCTTTGCCTGAACAAGCAAACAACCTGAGGGGAAATGGAAATTGAAGAGCTGCTAGCCCTTCCCCCACTTCCAACCAGACTGTCACCTTAAATCTCCTTTGTTGGATATTTTGGAGTTGCCAACTCTGCCTCAAGCACAAGAGCGTTGACAAGGTGCAGGGATATGAGTCAGGAGGCCAGGAGCCCCCTGCTACCCTGTAGGCTCCTCCCATTGCTTTTCCCCTTGAACGTTGAACGTTAAGTTTGAGCTCTGATGACTTATTTACTTAGAATTCACCGAATCCCCCAGTCATTCTTTCTCTTACTTTGGGGACTCTCTTCCTTCCTCTTCCCCCATTTTCCTCCCCTGATCCCACTTCCAAGCCTGGGTTGGGTACCCCTCCTCTGTGCTCCCAGAAAGCCCTGTGCTTCCTTCATCCTTGCATATCTTATGCTCTGATGTTTTCTGGAGGTGTGAAGACTATGACTCCCATGAGGACAAATACACATCTACCTCTGTATCCTCAGGATCTAACATTGGACCTGACACGCAATGGGGTGGAAGCATTCATGGGGCAAATGCACATCAGGAAGGACTCTTTTGTTAGGGTTACTGGTTGTTGCAAGTGATGAAATCCCACCTTGAACTAGCTGACAACTCTACCGTCTCATGTTTTGCAGTTTTGCCACTGTGAAAGGAAGAGGAACTGTTCTTCTTACTTCAGTTTCAGCTTGAACAATATCAGGAAGATTCGAATTGATCTGACTCGGGTCACGTGCCCAAGGTTCTGTGGCTGAGGACAGGGTAAGGTTGTTTGTGCTTGCAGCAATAGCCAAGATATGAAATCAACCTAAATGTCCATCGACAGGCCAGGAGTTCAAGACAAGCCTGGGAAACATAGTGAGATTCCCATTTCTACAAAAAAAACAGAAAAATTAGGCAAGCGTTGTGGTACGTGCCTGTAGTCCCAGCTACTCAGGAGGCTGAGGCAGGAGGATTGCTTGGGGCCAGGAGTTTGAGGTTGCAATGAGCTACGATGAAGCCACTGCACTCCAGCTGGGGTGACAGAGTGAGACCATGTCTCTAAATAAATAAATAAATAAATAAATGAAAGAAAGAAATTCTGCTATTTGGGACAAAATAAGTGAACATGGAGGACATTGTGCTAAGTGAAATAAGACAGACATAAAAAGACATATAGTGCATGATCTCACTTACATGTAGAGTCTAAAATAGTCAAACTCATAGAAGAAAAGAGTAAAATGGTGGTTTCCAGGGGCTGGGGAAAAAACAAAATGGAGAAGTATGGTTAAAGGGTACAATGTTTCAGTTATGCAAAATGGATAAGTTCTGGAGATCTACTCTATAGCATGGTGTCTATTACTAACAATACTGTATTGTATAATACAATTGCTAGGAGGGTAGGTCTTATGTTAAGTGTTCTTACCAATAATAATAATAACAGTAATAATAGAAGGGTAAGAGGAATCTTTGAGTGGTGACAGATATGTTTACGGCCTCGATGGTGTTGATAATTTCACAGGTGTGTACTTATCCCCAAACTAATCAAGACGTATTCATCAAATATGTACAGTTTTTTATACCTCAGAAAAGGGGTTTAAAGAATGTTTGGAGTGAAAAAAGGAGAAGCTGCTCACCAGCGTGGGCCCGGGTGCTGGGCAGACAAAACTTCAGACATGTGCCACTGAACAGAGTCCTGTCAATGAGCCTCTGGACTTCAAAGGTACTATGCCAAGGCGGCAAAGGATCCCTCACTCTTGGCAACCTGTGCCTTGCTGGGTTCTTGCCTTCCGTGTTTTCATTTTTATTATTCCTCAGTTCTCTGTGTGTTGCCTGTTGGCTTTTGTAGAATTACTTAAGTAAGGCTTTGGTTGCAGGAAAGAGCCGTGCTTGAGCTGGCATTGGCGGTAATGGGGAGCTGATGAGACACGACACAGTGATGGGAAGTGCAGCTGGACCTCGTGAGAGACGCACACTGGGAACAGGAAAGTCGAGAGAAATTCAGGCAGCCGTAACTGTCTCCCCATCCAATGCCACAGCATTCTCATTTCTGCATCTATCTGTTTTGTTCTTCTCTCTCTGCAGAGTGGCTCTCTGCTTCTCTGCACACCTGTGGTAGGGGGCCACCCTAAAGCTTATGGATTTAGGAGTCTAGGAGTCCTCAGTTTGAGAGCAGTTACACACCACCTGGCCTCTGTTAGTTCCAGTCTCTTATTCCTGGCAGTGGATTCATTTGAAGCAGCTGCACCACGGGCTCAATCAGCCATGGCCCAGGGACAAGTTCAGGCACCTGTATACCTGACTGGCCCTGGGAATGGTGGTGGTGGTGATGGGGGTGGTTCTCGGATGAACAGATCAGAGATTAAGCGAAGTCTAACTATCTTCACCTCAGCTGATGCGAACTTGTGCGTATCAATGTGCAACCACTACGAAGTCATGCTCAGGAGTTGCATTGGTCTGCAGAGAATGTACGAGCATGTGTGGGTGAGAGAGAGAGCGAGCATGTGGGTGGCGTTTCCCATTCATTTCTCTATGGGCCTAGTCCTGCACTATGAGCTGGGGATATAATGGTGAACAAAACAGACACAGTCCTTGCTGTGACCTGCCCGAGGAGGCAGGTATTGCACAGAAGGACCACGCAGATAAAGCGTCTGAGCCGAGGTCTGAAGGGTGAGAATAGCTGACTAGTCAGTGGGGTAGGGGAGGAAAGGGTGTTCCATGCAGAGGACCAGCCTACGCCAAGGTCCTGAGGCAGGAGGAAGAGGTGAATTTGAGGAACCAAAAGAAGGATGGTGTGGCTGGAAATCAGAGAACAAAAGGGGTTGTTTTCCAAACAGAGTCTGGAGCCAGGCCAGGCAGGCTCTTATGGACTCTGTAAGGATTTTAGGTTTATCTATGATCATGGCAAACAACTCAAGGGTTTACAGTCATCGGAACTGTAAAACCGATCCCATTTCTTTTCAAACCTCAGCTTCATTACCTTGGCCTCATGTGTCTAAACCAGCAGGAAGCAGGATGCGCCTCTACCCCTGGCTGTTAGTCTTCCCACAGCACGCAGGGGCCCTGATGTTGAGTCCAGCTATGGTCTGGACTTCTGTTCCCACAGTATGACTTCCCTTTGGGATCCTTGGGGTCTCTCCTGCCAGGGACATTACCTGGGACTGTCTCAGCCCAAGATAGGGGTTCTAATAGCATTCAACCTCAGAACCTCGCTCCTCCTTTCCTGATGCTCCACCTCTTCCTTCTTCTTGCCCCCACCCTTCCTTCTCCGTTTCCTTCCTCTCCTTCTTCCCCATGTCTCGGGCTAGCAGGCAGTGAGTGGTCTGTCACTGTCATTGGGATTGGGGCTCCTTAGGGTTCTTGAGGACCTCCTCCCCTTGGCCAATGGTCCGGCCACCTGGAATTCCCAAGCCCCCCAAGGACACCTTTCCCTCCTAGTCACAGTCTTCATCTCTGGGATATTAGGCATCAGGCTTCTCAGAAGCTATGAGTGGCCTAGGCCAAGCCACTGGTCCCTTCAGAGCCTTGCAGCCTGGGAGGAGGGGTGGGCAGGCCCGGAGACGAGAGTTCTGGGTTGGGCCAGTCACTAGGGGGTTAGGGATGCCCATAAATGGTCCTTTTACGCTGTACATGCCTAGTGTCGGGGCTGCCAGGGAACGCCCAGCCGTGAGCACCGATCAACTTGTAATCCTTTGGCCCTCATGACAAGCCTAGTCTCTAGTTTGCTCTCTCATGACTGACCCCAGACTAGCCAGGCCCCTAGCTCCCCAGGGAAGAAATCAAACCCATACTCTGTGATGATAACGGCTAATACTTAAATAATGCTGACTGCATTCCAGGCACCTTACCTCTGTTAGCTCAGTCCTCACTATAAGCCCAGGAGGCAATAGTCTTACCCTCATTTTACAGATGTTGCCAAGATCATGCAGCTGTAGTTCATGAGGCTGGATTTCAAACCTCCACCTACCAGAGCTCACCTCAACAAGTTGTCCACTTGTTGTCATAACAAATAAGCATAGCACCGTGATGACATACATGATGGGCTTCCCCAGCAGGTTCCCAGGCTGCTCCAAAGCCCAGCTTTCTAGGTTTACAAAGTTGACATTTACAAAAGTTTCCAGGTTTACAAATTTAGTTCCTGATTCTTTAGCCAATAGGCATTTGTCTACAAAAGCTGCTTCAAAAATTCCCAGCTAAGCCTTAGAGACCTTGGCATTCTAGCTCGGTGAGCCAAGGCGGAAGAGAGAAGGAAGTGAGGGCACCACGGGAAGTCCCTGCGTTCAGGAGCACCCAGCAGGGAGCCTGTCCTGTCCGGGAATCCCCGCACCTCCCAGCCCCATTCAGGCCGCGTGGATTGAATGGAGAGACCCTGGGAATGAGTCCAGGCCTCTATAGGTTTAGGAGAAAGGGAAGGGCCCCGACCAGG
>CAUYSK010094702.1:0-14429 GCA_963575035.1 Avahi laniger
GGTTTCTTTTTTTTGTTTTTGGTTTTTTGAGACAGAGTCTCACTCTGTTGCCCGGGCTAGAGTGCCGTGGCATCAGCCTAGCTCACAGCAACCTCAAACTCCTGGGCTCAAGCGATCCTCCTGCCTCAGCCTCCCGAGTAGCTGGGACTACAGGTGTGTGCCACCATGCCCGGCTAATTTTTTATATATATATTTTTAGTTATCTAGCTAATTTCTTTCTATTTTTTTTTTTTTTTTTTTTTTTTAGCAGAGACAGGGTCTCACTCTTGCTCAAGCTGGTCTCAAACTCCTGAGCTCAAATGATCCACCCACCTCGGCCTCCCAGAGTGCTAGGATTATAGGCATGAGCCACCACACCTGGCCTAGATGATCGTTTTTTAATAAGTGAATAGGTGAAATCTATTGCCTTTTATTTTTCTTAAACTTGCTTCTTACCCTTTCCTTTCAAAATGAATCTCACCTTTCTGTATCTAGTTTCTAGTTATACTTCAGGGGCCTCTTTCTATGAAACACAGTTACTCATGGTCTCCCATGTAAGGGAGATTTTTACAATCTCCCATTGTAAAAATACAGTTGGGACCAGTAATATCCCCCAAAGCTCCTAAACAATCAGTACCCTCTCCTGGTGGTTTATATGCATACTAGGAGACTTGAGTCTCCATCTCTGCTAAGGATCCAAGACAGAAAATGCCACATTCCAAAGTGTGGTGTGAGATGACCATGCAAGACTTGCAAAAAAAAACACAGGTGTTATGAAAAACAAGTTTGCAACTCTTAATTGCCTCCCCCACCTTGAGAAAGGGGCCAGAAATTCAGACATTAGAGAGGGATCTTTGGAGAGAATTGCTAGTGGGCTGCAAGTCCTCCCCACCCCCCAGATCAGTTCAAGTTGAGAAGGTTTTAAGGAAATTGCTTGGAGAGATCAATATGCTTAATGTGTCTGGGGGGACATGGAGGACCAATACCTAACTCATAACTAGAAAATCTGAAAAGCGGGAGAACAATTCGCTGTCTGTTCTATGACATGGCAAGAAGTGGCTGTGGTGAGATTCGTCTGTGCTCCCATAGCTTTACAGGGCAAGGATGAATGGGTGCTCCCAGGGGCCATGTAGGAGAGAGACCTAGTTGGGGTTTCTTTATCCTGTCCCAGAGATCATCTGAAAGTTTGAGGAGACCTCAGCAGAAGGAAGCAGGGGATATGCTGTCAAATGCCTAGGGATTTATAATTAGATGGAAGGGGCATGAGGTAAATTTTCTTTATCTTGACTTTGGAGGTGGTTACATGAATTTACATCTGTCAAAACTGATCAACCTGTATACTTAAAATCTGTATATTTTATCTTATGTAAACTATATCTCAATAAAGTTGATTTTTTAATACCTAGAGATGTTTAATGAAGTCCTAAGTGACCAACTAGAGAAGCAGAATTCACCCATGTTGAAATAACTAGCTATAGGAGAAATATCTCCACCAAAGGGGAGGGCATATCTGAAGAACCTACAAAAGGAATCGTTGAAAAAGAGTCAGCTTTAGTACCTGTCAAGCATTAAAATTGGTTTGTGGCAATATCAGTCAAGTAAAAACTGTCTTCATCTCTTCTCCCTCTGTCCCGCTCAAACCCTGGAGAAATGAGTGTTAGCAAGCTGGGGAAGGGAAGAGAGATAAATGGGAAAAGATAGACATCTACTAAGCCCACTGAACCCGGTCACCTGTAATAAAGGCAAACCAAGATAAGGAAAAGCATTAATTGTAAAGTCTGAAATTTAAAAACATATTTCACCAGGCGCAGTGGCTCATGCCTGTAATCCTAGTGACTTGGGAGGCTGAGATGGGAGGATTGTATGAGACCAGGAGTTCAAGACCAGTCTGGGCAACACAGAGAGACAGCCCCCTGCCTCCTTACCCAGTCTCTACAAAAAATGGAAAAATTTGCCGGGTGTGGTGGCACACACCTCTAATCCCAGCTACTCAGGAGCCTGAGGTGGGAGGATCTCTTGCGCCCAGGATTTCGAGGCTCCAGTAAGCTATGATAACATCAGTGCACTTCAGCCTGGGTTACAGAGTGAGATCCATCTAAAAAAAATTTATTTCACTAAATCATCTTAATTACTAAAGTGAAACTTAAAGTGACAAGTACTGGTTCATACCTAAAAAGGACCAGAAAATTCATGAAGTACAGGTATAGTTTCATGAAGTGGTTTCAAAGAGACAGTGGAAGGCACAATAAAATGGTTTTATAGTTATCCCTCTCCCTACAGATCCCATTCTTTAAAGGTTCCAGTTGTGTACACAAACAGTTATAGTTTGCTGTAAATTTCTAGATTAGCTCTAGAATTTCTAGAGCTAATCTAGAAATTAGCACCATTTGAGCTACTACCTCAATCCTATGTGCTTCAGATAATACGTGCTATAAGGACAATACAACAGCTACTGTAATAGTGAGAGACTGTGATGGGAAGCAGTGGCTACAAACACACCTCGGACACATTGTAGGTTCAGCTCCAGACCACCACAGTAAAGCAAATATCACAGTAAAGCAAGTCACATGAATTTTTTGGTTTCTCAGTACATATAAAAATTATGTTTACACTATATTATATTAAGTGTGCAATAGCATTATGTCTAAAAAATAGCTTAATTTAAAAATACCTTATTCCTAAAAATCATCCGAGCCTTCAGCAAGTTGTAATCTTTTTGCTGGTGGAGGGTTTTGCCTAGATGTTGATGGCTGCTGACCAGTCAGGGTGGTGGTTGCTGAAGTTGGGGTGGTTGTGGCAATTTCTTAAAATAAGACAGTAATGAAGTTTGTTGCCACATCGGTTGACTTTTCCTTTCACAAAATTTTTCTCTGTAGCACGTGACGCTGTTTAATAGCATTTTACCCACAGTAGAACTTCTTCCAAAATTGGTGTCAATTCTCTCAAACTCTGATGCTGCTTTCTCAACTAAGTTGGAATATTCTAAATCCTTTGTCGTCATTTCAACAATGTTCATAGCATCTTCACCAGGAGTAGTTTCCATCTCAAGAAACTACTTTCTTTGCTTATCCATAAGAAGTAACTCCTTATCTGTTCAATCATGAGATTGCAGAAATTTGCTCACCTCTTCAGACTCTACTCCTAATTCCAGTTTTGCTATTTCTACCACATCTGCAGTTACTTCCTCCACTGAAGTCTTGAACCCCTCAAAGTCACACATGAGGATTGGAATCAGCTTCTTCCAAATTCATGTTACTGTGGATATTTTGACCTCCTCCCATGAATCATGAATCATGAATCTTATTAATTAGGGCGAATCTTTTCCAGAAGGTTTTCAATTTACTTTGCCCAGATCCATCATAGGAATCACCGTTTATGGCAGCTGTAGCCTTATGAGATGTATTTCTTAAATAAGAAGATTTGAGTGTCAAAATTACTTCATGATCCATGGGCTACAGAATGGATGTCTTGTTAGCAGGCATGAAAACAAGATTTATCCCTTTATACATCTCCATCGGAGCTCTTGGGAGACCAGATGCACTGTTAATGAGCAGTAATACTTTGAAGAGAATCTTTTTTTCTAAGCAGTAAATCTCAAGAGCGGGCTTAAAATATTCAGTAAACCATGCTTAAACAGATGTGCTGTCATCTAGGCTTTGTTTTTCCATTTCTAGAGCACAAGCAGTGTAGATTTAGCATAATTCTTAAGGATCCTAAGATTTTCAGATCAATGAATATTGGCTTCAATATTCACCAGCTGCATTAGCCCCTAACAAGAGAGTCCAACTGCCCTTTGAAGCTTTGAAGCCAGGCATTGATTTCTCCTCTTTAGTTAGGAAAGTCCTAGATGGCATCTTCTTCTAATAGAAAGCTGTTTCATCTACATTAAAAATCTGTTGTTTAATGTAGCCACCTTCATCAATTATCTTAGCCAGATCTTCTGGATAACTTGCTGCCTTCCTTTGCATTTTACTGTTATGGAGATGGCTTCTTTCCTTAAACCTCATGAACCTACCTCTGTTAGCTTCCAACTTTTCTTCTGCAGCTTCCTCATATCACTTAGCCTTCATAGAATTGAAGAGACTTAGAGCCTTGCTTTGGATTAGGCTTTGACATAAGGGAATGTCGCAGCTGGTAGGATCTTCTATCCAGACAACTCAAACTTTCTCCATATCAGCAATAAGGCTGTTTCACTTTCTTATCATTGATGTGTTTACTGGAGCAGAATTTTTAATTTTCTTCAAGAACTTTTCCTTCACAGTCGCGACTTGGCTGTTTGGTGCAAGAAGCCTAGTTATTGGCCTGTCTCAGCTTTTGACATGCCTTCCTCACCAACCTTAATCATTTCTAGTTTTTGATTTGAAGTGAGAGATGTGTGAATCTCCCTTTCACTTGAACCCTTAGAGGCTACTGTAGGGTTATTATTTAGCTTAATTTCAATATCTTGTCGCAGGGAATAAGGAAGCCTGAGGAGAGGGAGAGAAATGAGGGAATAGCCAGTCAGTGAAGTAATCGGAACACATATAACACTTACTGATTAAGTTCACCATCTTTTTATGAGCATGGATCGTGGCGGCCACAAACAATGACAACAGGGCCAAGTGCAGTGGCATGCTTGTAGTCCTAGCTAATTGGGAGGCTGAGGCAAGAACAATCACTTGAGCCCAGGCATTCAAGACCACCCTAGGCAATGTAGTGAAACCTCATCTCAAAAAAACCCATAAAATAAACAATTACAACAGTAAAATCAAAGATCACTGATCACAGATCACCATAACATATATGATAATAATGAAAAAGTTTGAAATATTATGAGAATCACCAAAATGTGACACAAAGAAATGAACACATGCTATTGGGAAAATGGCACTAATAGACTTGGTCAACATAGGGTTGCTACAAACGTTCACTTTGTAAAAAAAACACAATATCTGTGAAACACAATAAAGCAAACTACAATAAGATGAGGTGTGCCTATACTTTATATTGGTAGTCAGAGAAAGCCTTTCTAAGGAAGCAACATGTGAAATGAGACATAAATGGCTGGAAGGCTATAGTCCTGCAAAGGTCTGATGGAAAGGCATTCCATGCAGAGTAAATAGCTAGTGTAAAGTTCCTAAGATAGAAGCAAGCTTTGTGTGTAAGAAAAAGTAAGAAGCTTAATGTAGATGAAGCATGGTGAGCAAAGGACAGGGTGGTTAGATATGATGGGGAGCAGAGAGAGTTTTAAAACCCATATGAAAAGATTGCTCAGGCTACTCTATGGAGAATATGGGTGCAAAAGTGACATCAGGAAGACCAGGAGGCAATTACAGTTGTGTAGGCATGGCGTGGTGCTGGCTTGGACTAGGGTGGTTGCAGTGGAGAAATAAGTGGATGAATATGCAATATATTTTAAAGACTGAACCAAAGGGCTTTGTGGATTGGCTATGGAGCAGACAGGCACTGGTTTATCAAATGATCCCATTGATTTGCTCAATAGCTTCCTCTCTGATAATCAGGGCACTAAATTCAGAGATTACTGACTCTTCCCACACAGTTCTTGATGAAAGAGTGACTCTAGGTGGTCATATTTGTACCAGTTGACTCCACTCCCTCTAGCTACAACTGGCCCCATATAGCTTCTCTCTCTAGGAATCAGAATTAGAACTGTGTGAAACTAAGTCAGTGATGGGGTCAGGAATTCAAAGGTCATGTAGTTTCAGGAAGTGGGGCCTCCATTTTAAAGTGGCCATGATTGATTGTAAATAAGAGGATAAGGTGAGCCAAGTTATCTAGTCTGTAGAAAGAAGAATGAAGCAGATGTTCAAGAGAAACAGGACACTGTTCCATCCCAGTAGAAAGTGTCATGAGGGTCTTTCTGAAGTTGGGTTGTTTGAAGACATTTTTTTACCTGAGCTAGATTGTTTTTATTCTCTGCTGCCAACAGCAAAAACACAGAGGCAGCTCCAATTTACATAGGCAAGGTTCACACTTGTTCCTTTCAATAGCCTCCCAGAAACACAGGTCACAGGACCATCCAGCTCACCCTGCACCTTTATCTTTAAGAACTTGTGGGAGAAGTAACCCAACCTTATTTACCACTGCCAGAAACAGAGAAACCAGAGCACTGTCCTAGCCCCAACATATCCCTGTGATTCCAGCCCCAAATCTTCTAAGATACATGCAAAGCATTTTGGAGAATACACAGCATTCGGAGGATCCTGGGAGTCATCCTAGACTATTTGCTCTACCTTACTCCCCTACTCACCATGACACATTTAATTACTCATTAAGTGCTACAGATTTTACATCCTAAATTGCTTTTGACTCTATGTCCTCTTACCTAAGCCCTCAGCCACTGTCCTAATTCAGATCCTCTCACTTCTGATCATAATTACCAGTCTCTTAACTGGTCTCCTTACCTTCCTCTAATTCAAGATCCCTACTCCTACTACAATGAAATTTCTAAAGTGCAGATCTGTTCAAATCACTCCTCTGCTTTAAATAATGGTGTGTACAGCCTTCAGAATAAAAACCAAACTCTTGAACATACAAACAAGTCCATTCATAACCTCGCCCCTGCCTTCTTCCTACATTTCACCCACACTTAACTATTTGTAGTTTCCTTAAGGTATCATGTTTTTTCATGGCTCTGTGTTTTTATATATTCTTTGATTTGCAAGTGTGCAGAAAAATTGTGGAAAACTTTGTTTGAAATGGGTGTCCTTTTAATGGAATGTTGGGTGCTAAGGACCTTTGGGGATTATTTGATTCTATTAGAGGTAAGAGCCTTTGATTTCCTTTGACTAGGTTCCTGTTTTACAACTAGGCTGTTTTCTAAGTCTTTAGAGATAGAAGTTAACTTGTAGAATACTGATAATGCAAAATGTTTCCTGCCTATAACAATGCAAATGATTCCTGTTCTGGGTGATGCAAATAAATTTTGTCCAGTGGAGAAGAGACATTTCTAAACTTGAGTCCTCATTTGAACTGGTTTTAATATCTTACTTGTTCCCTCATTAATTAGTGAGTTTAATAAAATCTTTGAAATGTGTTCATTTTATATTTGTATAGGGCTCATGATTTTACCTTTTTGAAAATTATCCTTTAACACAAATAATAAGAAGTAACCCTCGCTTGCCGAAGCCAAAAATAAGACTATATGAATGGATAGAAGGATGCATCATGAACCCAGTGCAGGAATCAAGCTGAGCCTTAGTAAGAAGTGGAACCAGCTGCTGAAAGCCCCAAAAACCTAGGGAGAGGTCTCTTTGTGTCCAGACGTGGGTGCTCCGTGTGCAACGGGTTGATCCTTCTCAGTAATGAGCAAGTAGAAGGCGGCTACCCACAGTTCCCAAATTTCCATTGTAAGTCCAACCATGAGCAGAGGTGTAGCTCTCTCTCCTCTAATTCCAAATTCTCAGGAAAGGGTCTATGATTGCCCTGGTTTGGGTAAAAAGTCCCCACCCTGGACCATTTAACTGAGGGATCACAGGATGCAAACATGCAGCCTCATCCGTCCACCTGCGGGCAGCACTAGCCCTCTCCACTTCACCATCATGCAAGCCCCTAGAACTTCATTTCTAAAATTCAGATTTGATCTTACCATTCCTGCCTCTGCATAAAGCCCCTCAGTGTTTCTCCACTGTTTACAGGATAAATCCCAGCTCCTTAGCGTGTGACAGGAGGCTCTTCATCATCAAAGCCTGACCGTCTCTCCTGGTCTCTTCCATTGCATCCCACACCTCAGTCATACCAGTTATTCTGCCCCTCTGTTCTTCTGCACATGCGGATTTCCCCACCCCTTTACTCCCTACTTATTCTTCAAAGCTCAGCTCATACCACTTCTGTGAAGCCACATTGTGACATTTATCTGCTTCTTTGGCTGAACAACAGGGCTGTGAGCCCTAAGGTACAGGGTCTCTTTCACGGGCATGGCACCTGGAACGGACTCTTCTTGGCGGGCTTCCAGGAACTATTTGCTGAAGGACCGCTTGCCCCCACCCCTCTTCGGCTAGAAGCAGGAGACACAGGCAGCCTGCATGTCCCCACCCGCTCTGTACTGAAGAGCGGGAGGCGCACGGGGTCCAGAATTTACCAAGGATGCTTAACCCTGGCTATGCGTAGGGTGCTTTTTAAAAATATGAAAGCCTGGGCGCCACCCAACCCCCATGTCACGCCACCCCAGTAATTCTGAGTCAGTCGGTCTCGAGTCAGATCAGGCCTCGGATTTTTGTTGCTATTTTGTTTTCTTTTTGTCAACTTCCTCACGAGGTTCTACTGGGGAGCCAGGGTTAAACACCGCTGCTTTGGGAGAAGCTGGGAGCCCGCACGCACCGGCCCTCCAGGCCAGCAGGCCGGCGCCCCAGGCCTCTCCGAGTTCCAGCGCCCAGGGGCCGCAGGCCGCCGGGCACGCCCTCAGGCGCGGGGCGCGGTCCGCAGAAGGCGGGGCCCGGCCGAAGCCTCGCAGTCCCCAACAGAAAGCGCGGCGCGTGATTCTGGCTGCGCCCTTCGCTGCAAGAGCCGCGAGCCGGGCGATCACAGCGGACCCAGCGAGCCGAACCAATACGCCGCCGGAGGGGCGGGCGGCACGGGCAACCCGGATCGCACCATCGGCGCACGCCGGCAGGGGGGGCCGGGCGTTACCAAGCCGTCCCGAGAGGAGGGGGGCGCCGGCGTGTCCCGGCTGCAACGCTACCTCTGGAGGGCGCGAGGCGCCGTCGCCGCCGCCGCTGCAGCTGCCGCAGTCCGCGCGGAAGGACGAGGCTGAGGCGAGAAACGAGGTAGGAGCGCCTCTCCGGAGGCCATCGGGGTCCTGAGATTCATTGTCCCTACGTTCTAAGTGATCCCTTAGGAGAAGACCCTCTGTCTGCCCACCCATCCAGCCCTCAGCGACGCCGCCCTTCCCCTCAACCCTTCCGCCTCGGCTCCACCCTCTGGACAGACCTCATCCCCAGTCCTTCTGGGGACTGACCCTTCAGCTCCACCGTCCACGGGACCTTCAAACACCCAGCACCAGCCATCTCTTTGGGCGCCACCCCAGATCCACCCCAACCGTCTCCTCAAACTGCCCCCCCAACCGACTCGCGCCCAGTGGTCATCGTTGTACCCAAATCTCCTGTGACAGCTCTGGAGGAGCGTGGCCGCCTGGCACCCGGGCCCGCGACTGCAGCAGGGGCCTCCGCACAGCCCATCCCCAGCCCAAGTGTCTATCCCAAGTTGGTATCTGCGCTGCACCGGCTGCCTTCGGTTCTCTCTCTCCCTCTCCCTCTCTCTCATCCAGTTTTGGGGGATAAAACCTTTGGCTTGGCAGTTTGCCCGTCCCTTGCCACTGCACTCACCGTGATCCCATTGCCCAAGGCTGGCTGTGGACCTCCAGGCCGGCCCTGCCGACATGGGGGACTGCGCTGGAGGCAAGGACCGTATGCTATTCATCCTTGTATCCCTGGTCCGCAGCACGGTGCCTGGCGTATGATAGCACTCAGTAAATATCTGACGGATGGGTGGATGGATGAATGACCCCAGTGCAGGGGCTGGGAGGCAGAGTGCATAAGTGGGAAAGGTGTCTCCAGTTACATGAAAGGGGAAAAAACGAAGAACATCTGGGGGATTACTTCACTCTTTCAGTCTAGGAATATATCCAGCCTTTCTATTCATTCATCTAATCTCATTTGCATAGGAGCTTCTATGCATCAGCTGTTTTCTGTTTATGTTCTGTTTACCAAAAAAAAAAAAAAAAGGCAGGGCTGGAGCTGCAGAAATTTTTATTGGTTAGTGCCTGAGAGGCTACACAGATAATCAAGAAAGAGCTTTGCCACAGTGACTGCTCCTCTTCCCCTGGAGACTAGCTGCTCTCTCAGGGGAAGAATTCTGCAGGCCAGCCACAGCGTTTAAAGCTGATCAGCTGGTGCAGCTCAGTGCAGCTGATCAGCTGGTATAACAGGACCCATTGGAGGAATGAAGTACACTTTACCTCCCAGATACCCCCTTCCTCTCAGGGACTAGAGGGGTAGACATCCCATGCAGGCTGAGTGTGTGATAGAGATATCAAAGGTTCCTAAATGCCACTGTAGTATGATCAAGACATATGGACCATTTATGTCTCTTTAGAGCAGAGTCAGGCAAGGATTACCACTATGTGAACAGTGTCAGTGATAAATAAGAACACTGGCCTCTTAAAGATGGAATTCTGAAAGAACAGAGAGCCTGAAACCTGTTTTTGTTGATTCCTAGGAAGATGACCTGAGCAGATTCAGTTTCCTTAGAGTAAAAAAGGGTTTGAAGACCTCAGTTTTGGCCCAGGTTCTGCGGGGAAGTAGGTAGTATTGCTGAGTGATGAAACAATGGCTGGAAAGCTGTAGGAGTTTATACGCTAGGAAGTAGTTGCCTAACTACTTGTAGTTAGTAGTGGCATTATACTGGAGCTCAAAGTATTAGCAAATAAAAATAGCGATTGGAGTTTCTTAGGAGGCTCCTTAGATATTAAGCAGTGGTATGGCTTAGGGAAAGGAAGAGCAAATCCAGCCAGTATCCCTGGCGTTCTGTTACCTGTGCCTCTCCTTCTGCTAAATGGCTGGCCATAGGGCACTTACCACCATTGTTTCTTTCCTGCTTTGAGCCAGGTCACAATCTGATTTCCTCTATTTCTGTGTTGGTGTTTAAGCCAGGCCTGCCTTAACTAGAGGCTGCGTATGTTCTCACTGACCGATTTCTAGCTTTGATTTATCCTTCTCCACTTTCTTTCTCCTGCCCTCTGACATGTCTTCATAAAATCTTAGATCATAGAAACCCAATATTTGGGAGGGGATCCTGAACTGGATGGATTAAGCAGTACCTTTTTGTGTTTTTTTGTAACCAATACATTTTTAATGGCCTTTCCTTCTTTATCCTCACCCGCATCAGAGTGTGGCCAGATAAAATATAGGATGCCCAGTTAAACTTGAATTTCAGATAAACAACAGGGAGTCCTGTATTTTTACTTGCTAAATCTGGCAAGTTCATGGGGAGGCTTATGTGTCCTGTTTTCCTCTCTGGGATTTGTTTGCAAATTTAGGACAATAACTCACCCTTTTCTCCCTGATACTCATACTGAACAACTGTGTACCTGTTAAAAGTCACTTGACTGAAGAGATGGCTCACTGCATGTTAGGGGAAGGGCAGGCTCAGTAGAGATGGTCTGATTGATCAGTGTTGAGGTTACTCAGAAAAAAAACACCCACTCAAACACTGGCATACAATATTGTAATTTCTGTTAATGAGTCCATTGTGCAAAATGAGAGCATTATTTTCAGTGGTCAGATGTCAACATTGCTCTCTCTGAGAGAGGGTGGTGGGAATAGGGGAGTGGGAGTCTAACAAAAAGCATAACTCATAGCAGAACCTCTGTTGTACCACATTTACTCTCTTTTTTATTGTGGTGAAATATACATAACATAGAATTTACCACTTTAACCATTCTCAAGTGGCATTAAGTATATTCACATTGTTGTACAGTCATCACCACTGTCTATCTCCAGAACCTTTTTCATCTTCCCAGACTAAAACTCTGTACCCATTAGATAGTAACTCCTCATTTTCCCCTACTCCTAGCCTCTAGCAACCACCATTCTACTTTCTGTCTTTGTGAATTCAACTCCTGTGGGTACCTCATATAAGTGGAATCATAAGATATTTATCCCTTTGTGACTGGTTTACTTCATTCACCATAATGTCTTTAAGGTTCATTCACATTGTGATTTGTAGCAGAATGTCCCTCCTTTTTAAGGCTGAATAATATTCCGTGGCATGTATATACCACATTCTGGTTATCCATTTATCCATTGATGCTCACTTGGGTTGCTTCCATCTTTTGGCTATTATGAATAATACTGCTATGAACATGAGTGTACAATTATGTTTGAGTCTCTGCTTTCAGTTCTAGAAGTAGAATTGCTGGATTGTGTGGTAATTTTGTGTTTAATATTTTGAGGAACCACCATACTTGTTTTCCACAATGACTGTACCATTTAACGATCTTACCAGCAATGCATGAGGTTTCCAGTTTTTCCACATCCTTGGCAACACTTTTTTTTTAATAATAAACACCCTAATGGGTATGAAGTGGTATCTCATTGTGGTTTTGATTTGCATTTCTCTAACGACAAGATGTTGAGCATCTTTTCTTGTGCTTATTGGCCATTTATATATCTTCTTTGGACAAATATCCATTCGAGTTCTTTGTCCATTTTTTAATCAAGTTTTTTTTATTGTTGAGTTGTACAAACTTTTTGTATATTTTGGACATTAATCCATCATCAGATATATGATTTGCAAATATTTTTTCCACATCCATGGATTGCCTTTTCACTTTGTTGATAGCATTCTTTGACGCACAGAAGTTTTTAAGTATGATGAAGTTCAGTTTATCTAATTTTTTTGTTGCCTGTGTTTTTGGTGTCGTATCCTAGAATCATTGCCATATTAAATGACAGGAAGCTTTCCCCTAAGTTTTCTTCTAAGTTTTTTTTAAAAATAGTTTTAGCTCTTAACTTTAGGTCTTTGATACATTTTAAGTTAATTTTTATATATGATATAAGATAAGGGTTCAACTTCATTTTCTTCCATGTGGATATCCACTTTTCTTAGCACCATTTGTTAATAAGACTGTGCTTTCTCTATTGATTGGTGTTGGCACCCTTGTCAAAAATCATTTGACCAGATATGTGAAGGTTTATTTCTGTGCTCTCTATTCTATTCCATTGATCTATATGTCTACCTTTATGCTAGTACCATACTATTTTGATTACTGTAGCTTTGTAATAAGCTTAGAAAATCAGGAAGTGTTAAGTCCTCCAACTTTGCTTTTCTTTTTCAAGATTTTTAGGGGGAGGCTGTTCAGAATTCCTTGAGATTCCATATGAATGAATTTTAGGATGGATTTCTCTACTTCTGCAAAAAACATCGCTGGGATTTTTATAGAATTGTATTGAATCCCTAGATCACTTTGGGTAGTATTGACACCTCTAACAACAGTAAATCTTCCAATCCGTGAACACTGGATGTCTTTCCATTTGTTTTATTTCTTACAGCAATGTTTTGTAGTTATCAGTGTACAAGTCTTTCACTTCCTTGGTTAAGTTTATTCCTAAGTATTTTATTCTTTTTGATATTACTGTAAATGGAATTGTTTTCTTGATTTCCTTTCAGATTATTGAGTTTTAGCATATAGAAAACTGATTTTATGTGTTGATTTTCTGTCCTGAAACTTTGCTGAATTCGCTTACTAGTTCTGCCAGGTTTTTTTGTAAAATCTTTAGAGTTTTGTACATACCAGATCATGTCATCTTGAAATAGAGATAATTTTACTTCTTCCTTTCCAATTTGGATGCCTTTTATTTCTTTTTCTTGCCTAATTGCTCAGGCTAAGTTCTATTACTGTTGGATAGAAATGGCAAAAGCGAACCATATTTACTTTTAACACACAGTCCTTATGGGTTTGATGATTTGGTATGTAAGTTCTTAATAGACATCAAGAACAATATTTTGGGGCCTAGTATATTAATTAGTGTTAACAGTAGTGAGTCATTGAGAAAAAATTAAATTACAGCCTATTACTCCAAATAAAAATGTATAATACATTTTAGAAAGAGTTCTACCAAAACAATTTTAAATTACTTTTGATACCTAAAAAAGAAAACCTCTGTTCCTTGGAATTCTTGATTTAATAAAATAGTTTTTTATCTTCCTTAAGAAAAGGAAACTGTGAGCTCTGAAATATATGTTGTGTTTTTGACTTCTTGTGTGAGATCCTGTGGACAAGGACAAAGGATTGATAACTGGGTGGAGAGAAAAACAGAGCCTGCTAACTTCTGGCTACAATTTAGTTATCTTAGGATCCAAAGTCTACACTTAACCTACTTATCTTAGGATCCAAAAATCTATATTTAACTTGTTTATCTGGTTTTATATTTTTATGCTTCCTTTCTTTTCCTGTAAAGTTCTTTTAAAAAAGAAAATGCTCCCTTGTAATTAGTGTACTTAGGGGAAAGTGGAAAGTTATTTTTATTCATGCTCAGGTAAAAGAAAAAAGGAGAGCAAAGTATTCCTGAAGGCAGCATAGATAGGGTTTATATGACCTCAACATAAAAACAAAAACTCCAGAGGAGAAAGCTAGGGGCCTACTGCTTGTCCCATTCATCCTGGAATTGTTTCACTTCCAAAATGTTCTTTTCTTGTTCTTTGAAAATTGTTTTGTTCTGTTTATTTAAAGATACAGCCATAGTTTTTTTTTTTTTTTTTTTGAGACAGAGTCTCACTATTTTGCCCTGGCTAGAGTGCCGAGGTGTCAGCCTAGCTCACAGCAACCTCAGACTCCTGGGCTCAAGTGATCCTACTGCCTCAGCCTCCCGAGTAGCTGGGACTACAGGCATGCGCCACCATGCCCGGCTAGTTTTTTCTATATATTTTTAATTGTCCCATTAATTTCTTTC
>CAUYSK010094703.1:0-78212 GCA_963575035.1 Avahi laniger
GGGGAAACTGAAACTTAGGCCTATTTCAGGAAATTCAGCTTGTCATGGAGTCACTCCTGCTCTCACTCCTATATTTAACGAATAATTAAAAGCAAGAACGGTTACAAAAGCAAATGGCATTAGTTACAATCAAAGAGAACACATTTTTTTAATCTCAAACAATTTGTTCCACAAAAAACAAAGTACATTCTCCTACTATCAATTCCTGTCTTTCACTTTCTCCTAGTTGTTAGGCTTAAAGAATTCACCCTCCCGAAACTTCCGTCCAAATCTTCTATAAAATCCACCCCTCTCTCCTTCCTAGGGGTGTATTAGGCACCTAGCCTTTGCAGGACTCCTAGGGAGATAAAGTAATGAAATGCAAAAGAGGAACTTACTTTCCTTATCTCCCCGTAAGGACAATAATTATCCCTCCTGGTTGTTCCCTAGGGAGATAAAGGAATGGAATATAAGAGGGAAACTTATTTTCCTCATCCCTTCTGGTTGTTTGAAAAGAATTTGTTTACTCCTCCCAGAAAAGTCCTCTATAAAACCCAAAGCTCTCCCCTTTTCTCTAGTGGATACCTTTTTCCGCCTCCACCCACCTGCATCCAGATGTTCAAAATAAACAACATTTTGCCTCACATGAGGCTTTGTGTGTCTCCCTCTCGGCTCCAGACCTAACACTAGTATCTTCTGCTCTTCCTAAATCAAAATCTGATCCAGGCAGGTGGATCGTTTGAGCTCAGGAGGTTGAGACCAGCCGGAGCAAGAGTGAGACCCCATCTCTACTAGAAATAGAAAGAAGTTAGCTGGACAACTAAAAATATACAGAAAAAATTAGCCGGACATGGTGGTACATGCCTGTACTTCCAGCTACTCAGGAGGCTGAGGCAGAAGGATCACTTGAGCCCAGGAGTTTGAGGTTGCTATGAGCTGGGCTGAAGCCACGGCACTCTAGTCCGGGCAACAGAGTGAGACTCTGTCTCAAAAAAAAAAAAAAAAAAAAGAATTCTGATACAGGAACAAATATGTTATCCATGGCTTAAAATATATTATAAAGCCAGATAATTTACATTTTGAATCTTTCTTACAGTCATGACTTGGTGAGTCCTGTTCTCATTTCAATGATCTAAAGGACTCAGGATCTGGTAGAGATGACATTTTGAATGTTTTAGGGGAAACTTTTTGCTTATATCTGAAATCATTCACCGAATTTGCTTCATCCAACATATAAGTAATTGGGATTTTCATACACTACACCAACTTGTGGACATGAGAGTAAGAACAATAACTAACTGCATTATTAAATGCTGACTATGTGCCAGGCACTCTTCAGGGCACATCCCATGAGTGAATCCATTCAATTCTGCCAACTGTCCCATGAGACAAATCACTGCCATTTCCTCCCTGTTAGAGGACAGTTAAATAAATGTCCCCAGGTCATGCAATTAGTGTGATGCAAATCTAGGATTTAATCCAGAGCCCACACACTTAACTTCTATTTTATTCTACCTCTTTGTCATTTAAAGTGTAGCTCAAATGCAGAACTGCAAGTCTAGCATTGTCCATTGAGCTTCAGCCTAGGTGTATCTGGAAGATGAGGGAAAAGAGAAAGGTGGTCTGCAATGGGGTCTCTGTTTCCCTGCTTTTGCCCTTACCCTTCCTTACACATACACATTTCAGGCTGGAATGTGTAAAACAGACTCTCATCTGCGTCCCCTTAGGCCCTTTTTGTGTTTTGTGTTGTTGCTACGTCTTGTATTCTATTGAATAGGAGAATAAATTCAGTCCTCATTTTGTAACAGAGGGAATGGCCTAAGGGAAAAAAAATGACAAAAAATATTTTCTGTCTCTTTAAAACTTCCCCTACTCTTTTTGGGAACTGTGGCCTGGCCTGCATCCCTACCTGGGGCAGGGGTCAGGAAGGAACAGGGGAATGTCTTTTGTTCTTTGTGTTACAGGAGATAGCTCAGCCATCCAAGCCAGGCACCAGCCTCCCAGGTGGGCCCAGGTGGGTGGAGGTCACAGGCTTTGGTAACAGGCTTTGTCTTCTGCCAGAGATGGGGTGATTAGAATTATTAAGGACAATAGCACAGAATTGAGAGCCCTTCCTTTAAAAGCTCTGTATTTCTGCTTATAGACAGGAAATTTGGATTTTGAGATGACAGTCTACCATTTGTTCTCCTTTGTCAGCAAAGTAATAAATTCCTCTTTCCTTCTCCTCAGACCATTCATTCTCATTTTTCTGATGCAGCCTCCAGGACAAATGCTGAATTTTTGCTAACAATCTTCACATTCATTGGCCAGTTTCCTCACGCTTCAACTACCTGCCTCTCTCCCTCTTGGAAGCCATTCCTCCTGTTTTCCCCATCTTACCAATGATTATCTCAGAAATGGATCAGAATGTTCTGATTTGAGAAAAATACCTTACATCTGGGATGGGCTACCCATGTCAAAATTTTTATTTGTACAGTTCAGAGCTATGTTCATAGAACCCTGAAGATACAGTATCTTGGGGTGGGTGTGGGAATACTTTGAAGTTGCTTTTGTCCAACCATGACCGTCATTAGATGGTTTAGGGAAAGGCTTCAGTCTTCTATTCCTCTTACCTCCCCTGACAATGTTATGACAAGGAACAACATACAGTAAGAAGTCGATACTTGCTATTGACTTCTTTAATTCATTGCAAGATGTGTTGAGGACTTTTTCCTCTTTAATCATGGAACTCAAGTTTACTTTAGGGAGAGTTAATTCTGCATTGGTCTGACTCATTTGCAATTTATTTTTTAAAGAAATTATTTGATGTCTAAAGGCCTTTTGAAAAAAGAAACCATTTCATTTTGAACAATGAAATCACGTTTCACTGGCATAATTGGACTGGAACACAGACAGGCTCAAGTTTAGCTCTAAACTCAGAATCCATGAAGGTCGATTGGAAAAATGCAGTCGCCCATCCCTGTCTTAAGTGACACTTTTTTTTTTCAAATTGTGTCACAAACATGCATACAAAACAAGGGCTAAGTGTTACAGATTATAACCTAAAGCTTTCTAGCATGCTAGTTAGAAGAGAAAATAAAAGAAAACTTGCAATGTTTCAATTTACCTTTCTTTTTCCACAGAATACAGAAGGGTGAGGGAAAATCAGTTAGGTTTAAGGTATAGCCTACAGCGTTACCAAAAGGGAAAAAAAAATCTGCTTTATCATGCTTTGCTTTTATTTCAGAGCACTATCAGTTTGTCTACAGCCTGAACAAACAAAATGTGTTTTTTAAAGAAATGTCTGTTCTCATAACTACCCAAGAAATCAGTAACAATAAAAGGTGTGTCCAGCTCACAACCAGTGCACAGCAATTATATCAAACTCTCTCATCTTGCATTCTTTCTGTTCAACTGCCCACATTTATCTAGTTCCTACTATTTATAGACCTGTTCTGGGTCCCCCTTTTCACCACCATTCGGCAGCTAATTTTGGTCCCGAGAGCTTTGTAGAGACCATATGCATCCTTTGACCCTTCCTACTTCCAGGTCTGAGTAACCATCCCATACATTCACACTTACCTCTGTGATTGGCTTGTCTGTTAGTACCCACAAAAGGGTTTTGTTGACACCCAGTATGCGGAGATTTTGCCTGACCAATAGGTAAACAATTTATAAGAAATGGCAGAAATGACATAAATCAGTAAGGATCAAAGAGATCTCTCAAGGTAGTGAGAGGGCTACTGGCAGCAAATGATTTCAGGGTGGACAATTACAAAGGGTGTACTTTTAAAAAGAAGTTACCAAGAATTATTCCCATTAAAAAGACTCTAAATTAATCTGATCCAAATGCTTCATTATATAGGTATGGAAATTTAGCCCGGAAAAATCAAGAGAATTAGTGAAGTTTATATGGTAAATTAATGACAGACTGAAGTCAAGTTCTTTTCTTCCCCAGTTCTCTAGGGATCCTCGTAGTATTTTGTACATTGAAGAGATTCGATAAATACTGAAGAAAGCAAAGAAGGGACGCAGAACTTGAAGGAGGAAAAAAAGAAGGAAGATAATGTATTCTGCATTCTTTGTGCAAAGAAAAAAGCTTTAGAGAATGCTGCTTTTCCTGGCATAGCAGAGTGTGGGGCAGAGTCAAACAGAGAAGTAAGAAACAAGTACCTGGGAGGCCGAGGCAGGAGGACTGCTCGAGGTCAGGAGTTCGAAACCAGCCTGAGCAAGAGCAAGACCTCCGACTCTACTAAAAATAGAAAGAAATTGACCAGACAACTAAAAATATATAGAAAAAATTAGCCAGACGTGGTGGTGCATGCCTTTAGTCCCAGCTACTCTGGAGGCTGAGGCAGAAGGATTCCTTGAACCCAGGAGTTTGAGGTTGCTGTGAGCTAGGCAGACGCCACGGCACTCTAGCCTGGGCAACAGAGCGAGACTGTCTCAAAAAAATGAAAAAGAAAAAGAAAAAAAAGAAAGAAAGAAAAAGAAACCAGTACCAAGACTCAATTTGGCATACAAGGACCCAAGAAGAATATACCTGGAAGGACTTAGAGATGTCAGCATACAAAGCAAGGATGTCCCACAACCATTTGACTGAGAATGAAAGTCAAGAGTTGGGACCCAAAGAAGACAGTCACATAAACAGGAAATGAAATATGTGCATAGCTGCTAAAACAAACTGACTGATAATATCTGGTGATATTTTTTTTCTCTGTGGCCAATTTTAAGAAGCCAGATCTTGCTTCACAACATTTAAAGGGTTGCTCAACACTTAAGCAACTTTTTTAGGCAACTTCAGGAAAGGAAGTGGAAGTTCAACAAAAATATTAATCAAATTATGGCAAATCTGAAAAAGTGTGCTCTGTGTTGCTTACGGTATTTCAAAATGGTAAAATGAAATCGTAGAGTATCAAATTCCTAAAGTTACCAATAAAGTGAAGACAAGGGTAAGAACTCTTCCATAGGGGAGCATATTGAAAGCATGGAAACATTTTTGTGAAGAAAGCAGAAAGAGCAAGAGATAACCAAACAATTATATGTGACACCTCTATCATGCCCAGACAATTGAGAGCTCCATTTTGACATGGCATTTTGTTTTTAAAAAAATAGTATTCTGGCATACAAAATAACTTTTTAAAAATTTAACGTTTATTGTACTCTCTCATGAAAATATCAAAGGGGAGAAATATTCATAAGGCAGAGTAAAATTTTTAATCTCTCTCTCTTTTTATCTGTCTCTCTTTCTTTCAGTATCTCCCTCATCCAAGGACACTGCCTAATGTTGTTCTTGTCTCTCATGCTAGTATTCTTTCTAACTCATCTGTACAAACTCTCTTGTTTTCTCTCCTTCTCCCTCTCTGTCTCAATTCAGTAGATGTACACTATCCCTGTGTGCTACAAACAAGGACAAGAAGCGAAAGTCCTTCTCTCTCTCAAGACTTTGGTCAAAGTAGAGACACAGGGGAAATAAAAAGAAGGGAATTGCCACATGCCCCTCAGATAGCATCTGAGCTTGTCTTACCCCAAACCTAGTGTTCCATGATCCTAAGCCACTTGTTCTGCCCCTAACACTTCAGTGCTTCACCTCACTCTGCAATTTAAATCCCAAATCAACACACTTTCATCAAGGGTTGTCCATGGCTTCAATTCACCAACCTTTCAGCCTAACCATGCACTACAAGCCTTACCTTTGCAGCTCCCTGGAATTCTTACTATTTTCAGGACTTGATCCACACACTCCCACGTCATTGCTCCAAACATCTTCACTAGGAATACCCTTCTGCCATTTTCCAATTATTAATAATCTGCCTTAAATAATACACTTTTTTGAAGCTGCACCTAGTGCCCTAGTCAAATCAAATTCTCCCTCTTCTGGGGCCCACTGCCTTGTGCCCCTACATTATATATTTACCATATATTAGTTTCATCTAATTCAAAAGAGAATTGAGATGATTAGTATAGCTACTTGTGAGCACGTTTGGCTTTCCCCACTAAGTTCTGAATTTCTTATGGATAGGGATACAGCTTTATTTATCCAAATCCTCAGCAAAACCCAGTTAGTGACTTGCAATGAGTATGAACCTAAACATGAATCACCTGACCTCTTCTTATCCAACTTACATTCTGTACTTTTTGAAACTAATGGCAAAAGTCATTGAGTTAAATGAAATAAATGCCATTAAGGTGAAATAAATTTGGACATGGGAGAAATGTAATCTCCATGTTGTCTCCAAGCCAGTTGCCTACATTAAAGAACCGCTATTTAACAATAACCAGTAAAAATAGATCAGAACTGCCTGGAAGTTACTATCTGCTACCTTAGCATGGTCAAATCATCATTTAATATGAATTTGGAGGCATATAATGATTTTTTTTTTCTTGTTAAATAAAGGAAGAAGAAAGTAAAACAGAGTGGAAGAGAAATAATCACATTCAAAAAATGATGTCTCCAAAGTAACATCAATATAATGTAATTAAAAGTCAAGAAGAAATCTTTTCATCCTGAATACACTTAAATTGTTTATCTCTTTCCTGTTTGAAACATTTCATCAAACTTACTCAACAACTATTCCCTGTGGGCCTTTTCAGACACATAATAAATGTGAAGTTTAAAAGTTCCGCTCTTTTGAGTCATTCTGAAATACTTTATCTGGAGTTATTCTGCATGCATATGTGTAAATGTGCATGAATAAACACATACACACATGTGCACACACACATATGCACATACACTCTGGAAAGAGCGCTGAATGGTAAGTCAGAGTGCCAACACTGGCTCTAAATCTTAACCTGCAACACTGGTGGAGCACTTTGCCTTCATGGGTAAAGTTTCCTTATCTTCATTATTGGGGTACTAAAAAAGATGATGTTTACCTTTTTTTTGGTTCTTAGACCCTTGGGTTCTATACAAATGCACACTATTAAATAATTGCCTAATGGTGGGCATTTAAAAAAATTTTTTAAAACATTATACTTAGTAAACACTTTGGTAGAATCCTTAGGTTCCATGGATAGCCCTTACCCGTGAAACTGCAAAGAAGGCTTGGGGATTGTTCATACTCATGCAGAGAATTTGATGTCTAAACGAGATCAGAAGTCAGAGGATGCTATCTATTGCCCTAAAATTAATCAGAATCCATTGCTCTCAACCATAAGATTAAAAGGAAGAATGTTTTAACTGAAAGAATGCTCTGATTTAATCTCATATCAGGTGTTGCCATACAATCTTATTTTGTCTTCTCTCAGTTTGGTTTCACACATGAAAAAGAAAGCCCTTGCAAAATCTGTGCAAATTGTTAAATGTCAGCTGAATGTCATTTTCCAAGTTTGGCACTCAAATAAGGCTCTCTGAAAATTGGCTGTCATCCGCTGAGAGTCAAAGGAAAGATCTTTGAAAAGGTCCTGGGAGGCTTCATTTCCAGAGGTTTCTAAGGTCCCACATGAGCTGACTGCCTCCCCACACAAGTCATTTTCCCTAAGGTCTGCAATATCACCGTCCTTCCTGCCTCTGTGCCTGTGATTGTGCCATTTCTCTGCCTATGAATGCCCCCTCCTTGCTCTCTGTCTACCCAAATGTGACTATCCCTCAAAGACAACATTAAAATTCTTCCTCTATAAAGCGGCCTTGATTTCCTCAGCCACATACGATCTTTCCATGCTCTACGACCTGACTACACTTGAACCCTGTACCAGCTAGTCTTCTTTTAGACTAATGCTGGTCTACATAACATTTGCCTACCCTACTGTAAACTCATTTCTCATCTTGCTACTTGCTTATAAACTCTTCAAGATAAAAACCTAGTTTTACCCTACCATTCATATTGCTCAGCTGAATGTTGATGGTACGATAGGTATTCCAGCACACAACACTTCTATTTTATCTCCTGTCGTCCTCAACAAGCAGAGAAATTTGAATGGCCTCGTTGCCTTTAAGAGTGACCCCACACAACAATTATTATTATTTTTTTTTTAAAGAAAGGTTGTAAGGGGGAGAAACTAAGGCAAGTAACCAAAGAATTAAGAGAAGAACTTCCTTCTTTGGTTATACAAGCATTTCAGTACATAACAACACTTGGGCCTGAATTATCATCTCCATCACCCAATTAAACTTACACTCTCTAAAAGTATTTGCCCACACCTTTCTTCTCTTGATAACCTAAATACAATTACCCCAGTTCACTGGGAAACTTAAATATCACAAATGGTCAAACTGAGTACCATTAGGAAATGAAGTGTGAACTGCCTAAGAATAGACATGAGTATCTGATGGCATTACACCCTCTCAAAATCCTGGGCATTTGTCTTACTGCCAGATTGATCTTCTCGTGAGAAATACGGTTATTTTTCTCTCATTGAGGTAGCATAATCGGTGTGTTGACTCTTGTTTTCCTTCCAGGTAAATGGGACAGAGACAGATGAAGAAAAATATAGAGGGAGCTTTGATGAACCTATGCAGTGTTTTATTGCTGATGCAGACTGATCCCATATAGTTCTAGAAATGCAAGGCTTTAGAAAAGGAGAGGGTGAGTCAGAATCGAGGGAGGGGGCGAGGTGATGTAAGTCAATGCACCTTATCAGTAGTTGGTCAGACACTCTTGCTCTGCAATTGGACCCAGTCACATAGGAAAAATCAGATGTCATCAAATAGAGCTTAATGTTTTCATTAAAGTGAGAAGAGACTTTTACTTGCTTAAGAAAAATGTCTTAACTAAAAAATAGATTTTTCAAAGACCACAGACAACAGCAAGGTAAAATGTGTCTGATTTATGGCAGGTTTAAAAGGTCTTCTTCCCACATGTGAGTCTAGAGCCACAGTAGGTGCCACGATAGGATGATAAATGAAGAAATAACTCAGGAGGAAAGCACCGAGGCAGTGGGCTTTGGGGGGTTACAGCTGCGCCACTCAGCCTCAGAGTGGAATCCAAATGCTGAGGGTGAGCAGCTGTCACAGGGAGGAGGAGGCAGAAAAAGAAAAGAGGGTGACACTGGGAATCAGAAAAGTGGGGATCTTGTCCCAGGTCCACCACTAATCATCTGCATGACCTTGGGGAAATCACCTTAACCTTTCTCTGCCTCCGATTTTGCATCTCTGAATGAGAATAACAAGAACCTGTTCCACCTACTCACTGGGATGGTGTAAAAAATAAAACGCAATGTGATAATAGGTGAACTAGTGCTTTGAAGAGCTCAAAGCCCTGTACAAATGCAAGGTATTAATTATGTTCTAAAGGTATCATTTCAGTGAAAGAGATAAAAAAGAAGGAACATATTATTAAATTACATATTTGAAAAGATAAGAGACATATTGGGAGGGCTGCTTTCAAGAGATATTATAAAAGCTAGCATTCAATCTTCTAGACACCAGCCAATCCTCACACAAAACACAGATCCGAGATGAGAGAGAAATAGACCATGGTGTGCAGGAGGTGAACCGTGTAGCTAGGTAAATTGCAGAAATGTACTGACAAAATAAAATCGGTGACTTACATAATGAGCATTGCAAATTAATAAGCATAAAAAAGACTTAACATTACAAAGAAGTAAGGGAAGATAGAGATTCAGGGCAAATTCTATACTACTAGATGAGCTTAAAAGGACAGTTATTAGCAAGTACTCCTTCCTGCCCAAACATAGGGGAGCTGGGGAAAATCAGGCCACGAAGAGCTTAAGCCCAGCTAAGAGTGAGGTCCACCTGCAATGGCATGCACAGTGATTTCAGAGAATAGCTAGCTTCAGATATAAGCAAAAATACTCATTTAATAAATGATTTATGTCTTGGGTTTGGGGGAGACAAAAGAAGGAAATGCTGGAAAACTTTGCCCTTGTAGACTAGCAAACTAGAAAGGATGAGAATGTAACAAACAGTGATGCTAACACAGGCTACTGACTATGAATATTTTAGTGGTTAGAAAGGAAATATAATGAGAAGCTTTTGCTCCATCTAAAACCATTTCTGGTCCTGGGATTCTAAAATTCTAAGAGCATTTTCTTTGCTAGAAGTGACATTCAGAGACTTCTCTTTCCTGGCTCTCAGCAAAAGAATAGAAAGTAACTAAGAGGTGAAAGTTGATTACTTTGTATTCAGGAATACCAGGCCCAGCTAAGAGTGTGGATCCTTCTGCAAACAGAGAGAGGGAAAGTGAAAGTCAATGTACTAAAAACTGAGGTCCCCGTCCCAGCTTCCAGAACACTGGCAACCAGGTTTATATTTCCCTTTAACACATCCCTCTCACTTCCTTCAGGGAAAGAGATTGGAAGATACTCTTTGGGAAAAATTCACAAATGCAAGAGGAAATATAGGTAGATTCTGGCGGCTGAATAGCATCTACACACACAGAATCTCAACAGCTCTAGCATATAAGCAAATAGCCTGGGGTCACCATACAGTAGATGATAGTCTTCAATGGGAAAGAAAAAGGCAAAAACAAACTCAAATCGAAACAGTTAAAGGAAATAGAAGAAAGCAGAAAACCTGCTAGGAAAAAAAATCTTAAAAAAAATCATTATAATTAAAATTCTCAGAGGTTAAAAATAAAGCCTAATCCCTTTGAAAGAAAAACAAGAATTATGAAAACTGGAAGCATATATCAAGGTAAAGAGAATAATATACTGAACCCTGTGTACTCATCAGCTAGCTTTAAAAATGATCAGTTTCAGGTCATTCTATTTTACCTCTAAAACATTACCCACTCTCCATCCCAGATTATTTGAGGCAACTCCTAGACTAATAGAATGTTATCTAAAAGATAAGTACTTAAAAAAAAAACTACTATACTACTACCACACCAAAAAGTTAATAATCATTATTTTATCTCATCAAAAAATCAGTCATATTTCAAATCTTCCTGGTTTTTTCACTTATTTTGTTTCAATTTATCTATGGTTTGTTCGAATCAGGATCCAAATGGTGGCATTTTGATTTTCATCAGTTTGCCTAAACCTCTTTTTTTCCTGGAGGGTCCCCTTCCTTTCTTTCTCTTTCTCTCCCTTTTTATTCCCCTTGCAATTTATTTTTGAAGTTATTTGTTCATTTTCCTATAGAGTATTTCACAGCGTAGATTTTGCATCCCTGTGCTATCATTAAACGTGTTTCTCCATTTCTGATAATTCCTATTCATTGGTAATTGGAGACCACAATTATTTTACCTCATATCAGCTCCTTATTGCTTTTAAAGATTAAAAATACATTTATCCAGAATGCTTGTTTATTTGAGTGGGAGGGTTGGTCTAAATAATCTAGCCCACCATTCACACAAACTCATCTCTGGACCTTTGCTAAATCCATTTATTTGCATGTACTTCCCCTGGTTCTTTGCATGGCTCGTTTCTCTAACTCTGTGAAGGCTTTGCTTAAAAACCAGCTTCTCCATAAGTTGTTCCCTGATGGTGCACAGTGCAAAGAAGTGTGTGTTGAATGAATAAATGAATAGTGCATAAATGAAACACAAAGAGAAGCTTATTAAAAGGCAACATAGAGTGGTCAGAAAAGAGATCTTAAAAATTATTAATGTCATAATAAAATGAAAAATTCAGATATCAATCCAGAAGCACAAATAGCTAAAAATAAACAAAAATGGACAGACAAAAAACCCTGATGATAAATAATTATACAAAAATAGTTCAAAAATCCCAGAAATACAGAATATGAATTTCTAGAAGGCAATGAAAAGGATCCATTGAGTGCCCAGCATGGCAAATGAAAGCAAGATCTGCATCACCATGAAATTCCACAATGCTGGACAAAGGAATGACCCTAAAAGTTTCCATGCAAAATTCATTAATTACATACAAAAGTTCAGGAGTTACAATGCCATCCAACTTTCCAACAGTAATACTCCTTTGCTAGATTCTGAGGGGAATGATTTTCAATCTAGAATATATTACTGATCGAGTGTGAGCAGGAGAATACGGACATTTTCAAACATATGAGTTCTGGGAAGAGAGACCTCATAATGCCAGCAAGCATGGAGAACCATGAGCCCGTATAACAGAGTAGGATGAAAGATGACAGAAGGAGTACCTCTAAGAAATTAAGAAGGGAGGGAAGGAGGAAGGGGGGAAGGAGGGAAAGAAGGAAAAAAGACTACTTGATTCATTTAAATCAACTGAAAGGAGATTTCTACAACTGTCAGATTATTTGGGGATGATTTAGTGACTGGTACGCAAAAAAAAAAAAAAAAAAATCAACCAAACAGAAAGTTATTAAATCTAAACAAAAACATTGACATAAAATGTTGAAAAAGGAAATAAAACTAGTATACCACATGGCTCAGCAGTGAGTAATGTTTATGTCGTAATAATGAAGTAAATATTATATAACGATCTCAAAATTATGGCTTATTTATTTTGGGAGAACAGGGAAGGAGAACGATCTGGGCTGGTGTGTGTATGTGAAGGGCAGTACATGGAACAGAGTTTATTTTCCAAAGGAGGAATCAGAAGATACTGTATTTACCTGGAAATTTTAGAATTAACAGAATAAAAATGGCATCTCTAACCATAAAAATGAATACTGAAAGACAGTTGAAAGAGCTAAAAATATTATCTTTAGGGAACAGAAATTAGAGATGGGGTATATTTTCTTAACTAAGTAAAAAAAAAACTATTTGACATTTTAAACTAGGTAAATATATATCTTTAATAAAAATTATTTTTTAAAGAGTGAATAAGATGTCAAAAGGGAACATTAAGGAAATGAATTAGTCTGGTTATTGACAATTTACATAAATACATGTTCTGTAGTCCAGGGGCAAGACAGGTGACAGCTTGAACAAAATTGTGTGTGTGCAACCAGAGGTTGTCACACCCGAGCTAATGTGGGTAGTTTTGTTTTCAGAACACAGAAACTGAAAATCCATGTTAGCGTGGTTTCCCTGGGTCTCTCTTAACTTTTCCAAAGAAAAATGTAATAGCCAGGAGAAGTTCTACACAGGTTCAAATATCCTCAGAGAACTGCTGACACAAGGATTCCTTCCATTCGGTTTACTGCTAAGCTGGAGAGGAAAGCAGTGTACAACCATGAACAATGGGTATTCTGATACTGATTCAGATCATGCCAATGGAAGAAGTGACAGGTAAGTGCCAGGCCCATTACCCAAAAGAAAACATAGACGCAGACTACTTTGTTTCATCCACAATTCAAACTCTTCCCTTTATATTTTCAATCTTTTTCTCCACTTCCTCCCAAACTCCACCACACATTCGTACTAATAACTCTCTTATGGTAACAAGAATGTCAATGCTATAAAATCTCCTTCTCTTTATCCTGATTAAACCATTCATGCATATCCAAGAAACTTATTATCTGAGACATGCTCATCTAATTCCATATTTTTTATGTATTCTATTTCTCCCTGCAAAACGCAATATGAAAATTTTCTCCAAGTATTCATGGGCACATGAAGAAACCCTCAAAATGTACTTTGATCATATATATTGTTTAAATTATACTTTTTCTCTGTTTTAATACTATAAAAATACCCCCTGATAAGTACTCTTTCCCCATTTTGCAAAATTTAAAAATTTTCTGGTCTCCCTATAAAATGGGGCTCATTTCTACATTTATCCATATTCTTCTTGTCTGTTTAGAACTGTCCTTCAAAATTTCTATGAAAAATATGGATAAAAATATTTCCTATTGAAAGTTTATCAGTAATAAAGGCAATACCGTATATAAACTACATTGGGTGGGGAGATTTTGGCAGCATGGTAGAAGGAGATGTTATGAAGACTCCTGAAAATTCAACAAAGTCTACGTGTCCAATGGGTCTAAATTTCCTCAGAAAGATTATCACTTTTGGGACATAGGAAAGAACATCTTCTCTAAAATGCAAATTTATATGTCTACTAAGGGGAAAATAAAGGTCTCAGACTTTTACCCGAAAACAAATTTGTATGGTGGAAGAGGATATAATTATTCCAGGTGACTAGGGTGTGGCTGGTATTACCAGTGGGGATAGGGCTGCAAAAGGAGATGGGGCATGTTGACCATCACTTGCTTCCCAGTCTGATCTTGTATCAGCCACAAGTAAAAGAAATCTGATTTCTGACAAGGGTGGGAACACATGCAGTAATTGTCACTGATCTAACATCTGTTATGCTGATATATGGAAATCATTGTCCTGTGCCCAATTCTGTGGTGACCGTCTAGGGTCTGGTCTCACAAGGACATCTGTGCTGATGCCCTTTCTCTATCCTCCTTTGCACATGGCCAGACTCAGGCTCAGCAACACAGAAGGCTACAGGACTCAAATACATCTATTCACATATGGTGAATGACTGGCAGGGTTCAATGGACCCTTTGCATAGCTGTTTACAATTTATCAGTGTGAACAGTACTATACACTATCATTTTTTGAGCTACCACCATATGGTAGGCATAGTACATTCAATGAATTGTTTAAACTCAAACCTTGCCAGGTCAGTTATTTTCCCCCATTTTACAGGAGAGGTAACTGCATCTCAAGATCACCCAGCTAATAAATGGCACAAATAGGATTTGTAGCCAGTTCGGCTCAGCTCTTAAGCTCACACTGCCTATATTCTGTTGGCTGCTTCTCAGAATGAAGCATAATTTCTGACCTCAGTGACAGACTAGTGGAGGACATCATTTGGAAACAGAAGCCCACCTTCAGTGGCCCTCAAATCAAACCAAATTGGTAATTGTATAAACTGCCTCATGTGTTAGACTAGCTCTTGTGAAGAGGGTGCATACACATATGTACATGTGAATACATGTAAATATTACAATCTGTGAGTGTATTACAAATGTTAAACTTCATAATTCACCTAATACAAAATAATCTGAGGCTGTTTTGTAGCATATTCAAATCCTGACCAAAAAGATTTCCCCCTCTTTTCCTAACATACTATAGCACCCACACTGTGAAATTCTTGTGTGTATAGACCCCTTGGGCTCCCTAGATCGGTTATCTTCCTATGCAAATCCCTTAGACTTTGGACTTGGCGTGGGATTTAATCCTGAGAGCCCAGAGCTAAAACAGACAGAAAGAGATAATAAACAACGGTAACTAAAGAAAGAACATAAAGATGCCAATACAAGAAAACAGCAATACCTGCTTGTGCACTAGCATCATCCAGTATTATAAGCATTATCCTCCTTTAAAGTATTAATCAGTAGTGAGATATTTAGAACTCAAAATTAACAAGATTCATTTATTTTCCCCCTTAATCAAAGATAAAGAACAGCCTTTCCTTCCTCACCAGCCCTCCTGTTTTTATTTTGCTGACATTCTGTTACTTGATGGATTTTAATAAACAGCCCAAAATGGTCAACTCAGAAATTTCCAGACCAACTTGGTAGGATTTAAAGTTCTGGGCTTCAAATGGGCAAGAAGTACATTAGACCTTCCGGGGTGTTATCCACCCAGTCAGAACATTTTACCATTCATCCGTCATTACTTATTTCCTCATTCCAAAATGGCCACTTGCCATAACAGCCTGCCACAAGCTGCCCGACAATCATTTCCATACACATTGCACCTTTGGCAGGGAGACTGCCATTCTTGTTTAAAGCAGTCATTGGTCTCACATTTGTGATAATTTATCAAATGTCTTGCTGAAATTCTATTTTCTATGAAAGTCTATAAGAGACTCATAGCATCTTTTCTCTATTTGGCAAAAACTAAAAGCTTTGAAATTTCTTGGCCTCTTTCAAGAAGGAAGCTTAAGGCAAATCCATTGCTCATATCTTCTAAAGGGATTGGCATCACCCTCAGAGCTGTAGGCATTCCAGATGCTAAGGTTCGCATGCTGAATCGTTATTTTCTGTAATCTATTGCATAAAAATATGTAAAATTCTGACAGTTGCATTTGGAATTGGGTCCTATTCGAACACGCAGGAGGGCCCTCCTTCTTCTCAGTTAATCACTCAATTGCCACCCCGCCATCAGTATCACACATCTAGTACACGATTGCTGACAATGCATCTTGTACAAGTAGGTATAAATGCATAAAATTAGAGAAGAAAAGGAAGAGAGGGGAGAGGTTTAGTCTAGGTGTCATGAGAGTGATGGCATTCTTCAATAAAATTATGATTGCCCATATTAGAGTTGGGTTAACTAAGGCTAAGAAAAGGTAAATAATTTGTGCAGTCGACAGAAAGCTCAAAGGTGTCATGTTTCCTATCAGGACTTGCTAGCGTCCAAGGCCATGTTATATTCACGTAATGATGCTCAGGAAGAGAATACATTCTTTGTTCAAAGCAAAAGTCACATCAAGGAATCTACATTTTAAAACAATTGCTTGGCATCCAGTTGAAAAGATTTAAAAGGCAGCCCTCTATCCACTGCCAAATAATGCTGAAAGAATGCAATCACACACACACACGCACGCATGCACGCACGCACGCACACGCACAAGCACATGCACACATACACAGACAATATGCTGAGCACCATGTTAGGAGCAGAGAGAAGCAGCATCACATTGCCACTTTGTTTAACCAATGCAACAGAAATTAGCACTAAGAAGAACATACTTAAGAAAAACAAATTTTCCTGTAATTATCAATTTTAAAAGATTCAGGACATATACTTGTTGTATCAAAAAATTGGCAACCAATCTATTAATATTTTGAGATCATGAAAAGACATTTTCTTAATTGCAAGGTCTCCGTCACGGTGCTAAAAACAAAAATAGTGAAACTTCTATTCAGTGCTATCCAATAAAAATATAATACAATCCATAAATGTGAGTCACATATGTAATTTTAAATTTTGTATTATAGTTGTCACATTAAAAAAGTAAAGACAAACAAGTAAAATTAATTTTAAAAGTATACATTTATTAACTTAATATATCCAAAATACTGACAAGATATAGTAAAAATATTGAATAAAACATATTACATTTTAAAATACCTCCAGTATGTGTTTTACATTTAAAACACATCTTGATTCAGACTAGCCACATTTCAAGTTCATAGCATCCACATGGAGTTGATGTCTACCATGTTGAAGAGCACAGCTCTGTACTATGCTCCACAAAAAAGAGGTAGAATGAGTATGTGTTCGTACATCAGAATGCTATTTATTCTTCTTCTTATTGATCCTCTTGGTTTATAAATAAAGGATCTATACTAACCAGAAAAAATAGAAAGTGGAGAAGAACTAGAAGAAGGTAGAAAGAAGTTTCACGAACAAGTACAGGCACTGGCAATTGGCATCTTAAGGCACAGAAGTAGCCCATTTTCAAGTAAAATGCTGACATGGATGGGTAAGTTGAAGAGAGAAAATGAGAAGTCTTGGAACCGGAGTTCCTGTAATGTGTAGATTTTCATATACCTAAGAGTTTCAGTGAGACAGGCAGTGAAGAAGGTCACAAAGCCTTGGATGACAATCTGTCTCCAACAGCCATGGAGCAGGAGCTGGGCATATGCACCTGGGGCTGAACTGTAGATCCCAAAAGATTTGCCCATTGCTTAAGTTGATAAAGTGGGACCAATGGCTATAGCCATACCTTTGGTTGATAGGTATTTTGATTAACAAAGATTTTTTGTCCAGAAAGTAAAACATAACAAAACAAAAAACTTCACAGAAACAATAGCAATAATTGAAGAAAAAATAAAAAGCATCATAAATCACTAGCAAAAAGACAGGTTATTTTGTAAATAACATGGAGAATGTGAATTAGAAAAATTCTATGTATATCAAAGTGTTAAACCTTTCTTGTTAATAAATCAACAGAAAGCTAGAAGAAAATATCAGAGGATATCAATATTTTCCCAGGATAAGGGGAATTTTTCTAAGCATAGAATTTATGAAAGAAAACCATTTGGGGGATGCAAGAAACAATCAACGTATTTGTATCAAAAATAGAACAGTTCTGAACTTCAACAAACATCATAAGTCAAATTAAAAACAAGTGATAAACAAGAAAATGCTTAATAAAAATAGTGTTTTTATAAATCAACAGCAAACATTAAAAATGGTAAAATATATATACAGACATTTCACAAAAGAAAACAATAGAAGAGTAGATGAAGGACATAAAAAGACATAATCGGGCAGAATTCAAGTAAACTGAAAACTGAATTACAATATTCAACCTTACCCACAATAATGAAATCAAACTTAATGCAAAAGATGCTGGGATCTCAAATCCATCAATCAAGTGGCTATTTATCATAACATTTTATGCAATAGCAAAACACAAAAAATGGGAGCATTCTACGTGTTAATGAGAGAAAAATTAAGTAAATTAAATAAAAATACACTCTTAGAATATTTACTGACATACTTTCAATGTCTAATGAATAGGAAAAAAAATTAGTCTAAAAATATTTATTTTACCTAATTTTGAATTGAAAAAGTGAAATATAAAGTCATCTACATATATACATTTATTTTTGTTAAAATGTGTTTATATTTAATAAAATGTATAGATTAGATTTTATTACGAATGTTTATACATGTGGTTCTATGTATATAAATTAATTACATGTATGTGTATATACACTTATATAGAAACATGGACAAACATTTAGAAAACACATATATATATAAAAAGCTTGAATAAATATATTAAAATTTTAAGTTATATCTGGGAAATAGAATTATGAATTCTTGTTGTTTTTTCTGTATTTTTATTTTTCAAGTGTTTTAAAATGATCATATATTATTTTTATCACTAAGCTACTACTGATTTTTAAAATTCTAAATATTAGGAGGCAATATGTTTAATATAGGGCAAGAGTGTGATGTGGCTACCAACAAAGCTAATGTGACCTCTATTGCTGGAGATAATCTAACTAAAAAAGTAATTTCTAATTCAAATGAAAAGAATTACTACAGTACAACATCCAGGGGCAGATTATGGATAGACTGGATAACTACCAGAATGGTGAGGAGGAAGGATCAATATGAGTTGAAATTATTTGGTTTTGGCTTATGTTGAAAATTAAAGTTGCCCATGTCCTTGAAGTGCTTGTAAAAAAAAAAAAAAGTGAAGAAAGTTAAAGACTTGGGTAGAAAAACATAGATAAAGAGAAAACGTAAAGCAGCTTGTGTGCAGAGCGTTTCTTCCATACAGGTGCAGGGAATGCATCTTCGCTGTAAGATCTCTTTCTTCCAGCACACGATCCAAGCCATGTGGTTTTCAGTCTCGATATCTTTGGATCTAAGATGGGTAGTCCAAAAGAAATTTTACCAGCCTCCTGGACTTGTAGTTTAGAGACACTGGTATGTCTCCCAAAATGGATCTTCTTCTAGAATAAGAATTCTAAAAATAGAATACGCAATAATTTCAGTTTAGTTCATTTAATTCATTCTTCGCTTGAGTCTTCACCAAAGTCACAGGCTACTCATTTGGGCCAGTCTCAGGCTAAATATTTCTTATACTGTAATTGAATTCTTGACGGACAGAAGCTGAGTTCAAGTTATACTATTAGCATTTAACTCTCAACTTCTAAGAATGTGTTCTTATTGAAATAGACATTCCAGTTAACTGCATACCATTTGATTTTAATTATTCCGGTCTATTTTCATAGGACATGTTTTTGTTTCCACTCCCTCTCTTGGCTTATATTTGACTTTCGTATGACTTTCATATTCTTTGTCTTGGAGATGATTTACTCTTTGCACCTAGCTCTTTCACCTGCTCCAGGAAATTACATCTGGCTAGTATTTATCTCCTAAACGTGGCCCCCACTGCAACCCAGAGAGTCCCCAGCCTGCATTAGGGAAAAAAATAATGCAGGGAAAAAGTCTTGTTAAGAGAAACACATCTTTGCAGACACATAGCACAGTTCTCTTTGGTTTGGGACACTGAGAAATGCCAAAATAAAATAATACTTTTATTTCCAGCAAACCCAAGCCTAAACCTTACTGTTAGACGGTTCCCAGGCACCAATACCCTGTATTCTATGCTGTTACAAAATCTTTTCACATGAAACAATCCTCTTTCAATTAGTTGCAAAGCAGATTTCAGAGGGAGAACTCAACCAACAACAGGGACCTCACTGGGGATCCCAACTCTTGTAACTTGTTGATTCCTCAGGTGAACTTGAATCCTCTTCCTGAAGGTGAAATCTGTCTTCAGAGTCCACTGAGCTTTTCAGTCCCTTGAAAGTTCTTACAGTGTCTATAAAAATTTCTGCTCTTAACCTTTCTTGTGTTATAAAAAGCACAGCCACGTTCCTCATAACTATTTGATGTCTTATATAAAACCCTTTATAAAATAAAAAAAAATCTCCCCAGATAGCCTCAAAAGAAAAGTTGCCTGGCGTTGTCGTAAAACGGCATGCTTATTTAATATCGGCATGAAGGTAGAGTCAGTGCTCTGAATTCTGGACTGCCCATGCCGGCATCGAGGGGCACTGTGAAAACCTGCCAGTTACTAAAATATCCCTTCTACTCCGTGGGGAGATAGTGTCAAGAGTAAAAGCCAGAAAGAAAAAATTTTGGCTGGCATCCAAAAACAGTTGTAGGAAAGAAGGTTCTCTCTCCGACAGCATTCTGACATGCTTTCTTCAGTTTTGCCATGAAGTTGAAATCTTTCCTCGGGAGAGATGAGTGTATATATAAAGACAGCACACACGTGGTGGGCTCAAGAATTTCAAACATGGCCCAGTCTGACATAAAGGAAGGGAAGGGAGAGGGGGTGGGGAAGGAGACCGCCGAAGTTCCAGAAAGGGTTGTCAAAAGTAAGCTATTTCAACACATTTATCTTTGAAATATTTCTACTTGCAAACTCTTCTGAGTGATTCCAATATAATTTGGACCCACTCCTTGTATGATTTTATACGAGGCTGCTTGTTTGCTTGATTTCTGAAAGTTTGGATCTATCATATACATAATGACATACGTGATCTGCATGATAAAAACAATTTTGCATTTATGCGGTAATTAGCACACAGCATGATAGTATATGAAGAGCAGCTAAGAAATACGGTCGAAATTTAAAAAGCATACCAGGAAGGAAGTAATGGGGAAGGGAAATAGGAAAATATATGAAAAAGTCCTCCAACCTCAACTGGCCATGCTTCTGTCCCAGAGAGGAGGGTGGCAGACCTCCGTCATCAGTCGGGCTTACGGATTTCGTTATGGCAATGGGAAGGGGTGTGTCTGGTGTGCACATACCAACATATATGAGCAAGTAGAGTGAAGAGGGCCCCTCAAGCAAAATAAAACTTCAAAAAAGATACATATGCACCTGTTTCCTACACTCAAAGGCTGAATTTATACAGAGCAAACAATAAAAACTTTCAATTGTCAAAGTACTCTCATCAATGACTTTAATATTAACAACAGAAAACACATGTATATTCGACCTTGACCAACAAGGTGAGTTTAATGAAGCCGTCTTTATTTCATGTTTTGTTATGTTTTGAACTGTAAGAAAAAAAAATTCTAACTTTAAGGTCTTTCTGAATAACTGTTAATAAGTAAGCAAAGAAACAGGCCATGTGTGATTGCTAAGGAAATTGAAAGATAATTTCTAAATAAGCCTATTAAGCCATCAAAAGCCATGATGAAAACCCACAGTACAATTTTCTTGATTTGCTTATAAGATAAATTTTTAGTTTGTCTTGATTCTACCACTAGCTAGTTGTTTATCTTCTTTATGGCAAACAATTCCTCTGAATGTCAATTTTCTCATCGGTAAAATAGAAATAATAATAATACCTACTTCTCACTATTATGTGATTGCAAATGGTACAATGGATGTATTTTTAGCAGACTATAAAATGCTGCACACATGTTGATCATCATGATAGTAGTAATATCTCTGATTCATTTCACTCACAAGATTGAAGAGAAGGGTTATTTCATAGCTTCTTAGATTTTAATCAGTTTCTAATGCGCTAATTTCATGGTCATAAAATATCAGAGCTGAAAGAGATCTTAGACACCATCTCATTCAAACGTCCTCATTTTTAAGGCCCAGAGAGTTTGTGGCATGCTCAAAGTCAAACATAGACATGCATGGAATACAGACATGTATTCCAGATATATACATCTGGAACACATGCTATTACGAGCTTGCTAAATGTTTTATTTGATAAGATTCTCTGACTTTTTGCAAAAGATTAGGTTAACAAATCTGGCCTTGAAGAAAATTTCTGTAAACTGATTTCTGTCTACCCATTAGTTCTTATAATACAATTTATAAAAAAATGATCCCATGGAAACAGCAGCCAGAGACATCTTTTAAAGCTGCAAGTCCAATCATCTCACCCCTTGTTTAAGCCTATCAGCCCTCTCTGGTCCTTATTATAAAAAACCCTCCCCTTCTCCTGCAAGGTTCATGTGCTCTAATTCCTGCTGCTTCAAACAAACTCATCTCTTATGAAATATCCCCTTCATTAATTGCACTTTGGCTACACCTGCCTTTTTTCTTTTCCTCCAAATTCTGATATTTAGGCAATGATTTTTCCCCCAGATCATTGCAAGACAAACCTTTTTACAGCTTAAGTGTCACCAACTTGGAGAAACCATCTGTAACTGCCCCAGTCCCTTGCCCATCTCTCTGTTTTGCTCATGGTGTTCATCCCATATGGAATAGTCTTATTTATGGATATTTTGCACGTTTAGTGTCAGCCGCAAGCAGTAGAACATAAGCTCTATTAGGGCAGCAATTATTCTCTTTCCTTCATGCTATTGAATGCACCTCCCACCGCCGGTATCTAGCTAGACTAGTCAGCACTACCATGAGCAGGATTGCTTTCATAAAAGAACACAACAGAGTATAATTCTGGCCTGATTAAAACATTCTGGCAACCAGGACTATGTTGGAATAATTCTTTTTTTTTTTTTTTGAGACAGAGTCTTACTCTGTTGTCCTGGCTAGAGGGCCCTGGCGTCAGCCCAGCTCACAGCACCCTCAGACTCCTGGGCTCAAGTGATCCTACTACCTCAGCCTCTACTACAGGCATGCACCACCATGCCTGGCTAATTTTTTCTATATATATATATTTTTTTTTTATTTCAGCATATTATGGGAGTACAGATATTTAGGTTACGTATGTTGCCCTTGCCCCCTCCGCCACGTCCGAGTTTCAAATATGTCCATCTTTCGGGTGGTGCGCATTGCACTCTTTGTGTATGTATATACTCGTCCCCTCCCCCCTGTCTATATATTTTTAATTGTCCAGCTAATTGCTTTCTACTTTTAGTAGAGATGAGGGTCTCGCTCTTGCTCAGGCTGGTCTCAAACTCCTGAGCTCAAACAATCCACCCGCCTCGGCCTCCCGGAGTGCTAGGATTACAAGCGTGAGCCACCGTGCCTAGCCTGTGTTGGAGTAATTCTGTAAAAAAAATTCAATTCTGTGAACTGGTACTTGGCAGCAAGATGAAAGAACACCAAAGACAAACTTTACTGGTACCAGAATTTCACATGAAACCAGGGCTCAACATCAGGTAGAGTCATTAATTGTATGAATAAATAAATAAATATGTTTTAAGCCCCCTGTCAATATTCTAGGTATATAGCATACAAGAGAGTGAAGAAGAAAAAAGGTACATAAGACATAGTATCCTACATGAAGTCCATATAATTTGTTTTGTAATACAAGGTATAAATGCAAAACAAATCGTGTAAGAGGGCAAAAGTTGAAAAAAATATTCAAAATTTAAATAATAACAAAGAAAGATACAAATTATAAAAGAGCACCAAATTCTGTGTCAGGTAAGTAGAATTTCGTGCTATGAATTCAAGAGAGAAGAGGGTGTTACCCAACGGGTGCACACTGTTAAGGTTTTTGTAGAAGGAATATTATCAAGTCATCTGCATTCATCATTTTAGGCAATAGGGGCTGTTTGGATCTCCTGATCTTTATTTAGTTCCAGATACATAAACAGAACTTTCCATTCCCCTAACTCCACTATGCACAAATACATCCTATGATAATTGTAAATGACAGAGGAAACCATGTGAGTATGGGGCACAGAGCTCGTTTGCGGAAAAACCGAGATACAGACAATTTGTGTTTTTTATGGATTTTACATTACCTTTTGGGGTTTCCTATTCCCCGGCCCATTTGCAAACGACAGCAGGACTAAAATGTTCAAATGTGCTTAATTGGGGGGCGGGGGGGCAATGGATTAGCACGAATGTGACCAGAATGATTTTTTAGCTAGAGTATAAGTAAACTAAGTCTCCTTTCAGCTTTCTTCCACGAGAATGCAGTTTTCTATGCTGTCCTCATTCTTAATTTTTTTAAAAAAATGATATTAATACAGAGATGAATAGTATATATTTTAGACCTTTCCTTCAATATTGTCTCAGCATCTCTATATCACATGGGGCTGGGTTGCACTGAAATCTTCTTTTAGTAGGAATCAAAGCCTCAGGTTCCAGAAACACTGTATCCAGCAAAGGGCAAGCATCCACGGCTGTAGGGATAGAGCCCAATTCTGCTGGGTTCAGATACTCTTGCTAATCCTTTCTCCTTTGCACTTCTGAGTCCTGCCTGTTAGACCCAGGTAAAGGACATATTCTTCTTTACCTTGGCTCGTCTGTGTACATTAGTACTGGCTATGGCATATTAATGCTTGTTAAATATTTGTAAGATGCTTAGGTAAGCATGCTTAGGTAATGGATGGATGCTTGGTGACTCCTTTTGTCCTAAGCTACAAGCCCTCTTCACTTTAGAAAGTTGGGAAATGGCAATTAAATCATAGATATCGACATCTCTGAGACTTGGGTTCAACCCCAGCTCACTGCTTCTAGCTTTGAGGTACTGAGCAAGACCAGTAATATCTATGAACATTAATCTCTCTATTTTTAAAAGGTAGGACTATACATTTACTTTCCAGGATAAAGACCAACGAAGGAGATCATGTATATAACATATATTGCTTTTCATTTTCTGACTGATAGAATTCTTCCACACCCTGGTCTTTTCCACACCCTGGAACTTTGTTGGTTTTTCAGCTTTGTTTTTGTTTTCCTAAGCCTAAGATTCTATTAGAATATCTGACCCTTTTATCTACACGTGGTAATAGTTGTCTTGCTATTTTTTTTTTTCTAATGCTGACCTCTGCTGGAGGCAGGAAGCTAGGCAAAGCAGTAGAATAGGAGAGATGTCTTACTCCACACCCTAATATATATAACAACATTCTGCTTCTTGAATATACATCATGAATAAATTTGAAAATGAGATTTTACTTGTTATTTCATATTCTCTTCATTGTGATTCATTTGTAAAAATAAACCCCACTCATCACTGTTTATTGTTCTCTAAAACAGAATTCCAAAATTATGAAGGTGGTTAAGCTATTTATTTATTTTAAAGCAAAGCCTCTCTCATCTCTCACAGCCTTCTCCAATTTCCATCATTCTGTGACTCAGGATCTCTCTCCTTATCATTTTAACACTGCACTCAGGCTTTCCCAGGGTGCTGTGGAAAAACTCATCACTTCCTGGACAAGAGCACCCGTATCTCTTAGGTGCAGAACTGGGATGGACGGTTCATTATCAGGGAAGGCGAGGGGAATGAACACAACATTTAGAATAGCTACTGCAGCAGGCTCCGTGCAAATCAGAGGTTTGTGGAAATGATCACATTTCTATAGCCTGCCTTCCCTCCTCAGCACATCCTGCTCATTAACTCATTAATCTTTGTACCACCCCTGCAGCGAAGGTAACTATTATTAGCTTGGGTTTGTAGCTGGAGAAATAGAACTAAAGTACAATGAAGTTCAGCAACTTTCCCAAGATCACAGTGGGAGATGTTGTTGGGAGTGGGATCTGAGCCCAGAAGTCTTGTCTCCCAAGTGTCTGCTCTGACACAGAGACACGCCCCCGCCCTGTCTATTAGCATAATGGTTAAGAGAAGCTGTCATTTTATTTCTTTGAGTTGCATTCACCTAAGCCACTGAACTCTCCTGAACACACATACAGTTGAGTTGTTCTAACATTTACACTGCCAAATGTCTGCATAATTCCTCTCTTTTCCTTGCCTAGCTGTCAGCAGCTGCCCTGCCTGACAGAATGCACCCACTTGGTCAGGAAAATATAATTTTGAAAAAAAAAAAACGCTGTTACTTTTCAGCCCAGTGCTGCAAAAGAAGCGTGATATTGTCACCTAGTGAAACAACACATTTCTTTCTGAAAGAGAAGGCATATCATGTTATTTTTACACACTGACCCTCTCTGTACATCCCATCCCAAAGTGCAAATGACATTTTGGCTTATCACCATGATGCTGATGAAAATGATCTGACAGTCAACTTGTAACCCTTGATTTGACTTCAGGAGACCTGTAGAGAAGTAGATCAGAGAGGACACCAATGGGGGGTAAGGGCCCACCATGTGCCTCCCACTGCAGTGGACTCACTGATTGTCACAAAGCTGCAAAGTAGTACTGGTGCTCTGGTTATATAGCTGGGAAATACAGACCTAGAAAAGGGAATTAGCCCCGGATTGCTCAGCTACCAACTAGAGCCAGGATTTGAACCCACTTCTATCTGACACTAAATCAGATAGTATCAGATATATATATATATATCTGATATTATACTGATATATATACTGATATCTCTCTCTCTATATATATATAGAGAGAGAGAGAGAGAAGAATGTATCAATAAAATAGTTACTCTTATTTTATTTGAACTCAGAGAATCTTTACTCCTGAAAAATAGGGCCCTTGTATTAAAAAAATATTTGCTGAGCATGAGCAGATGGCTGTGCCGTGTTCTCGGGATTTCATCCATGTGTACACAGTTCACTATCAGGTTAGACTGTGATAACTGTTACTCTTGAGATAGAAACGAAATACTCTATAAGTGAGGTATTCCAGCCTAGGTTCCAAGTAAAAGAATCTAGAAGCTGGAGATATGGGGGTGGGGGGAGTTACGTGTTAGAGTCTATTAGAATCAAGGTATCCAAATAGACAAATATGTATTGATTAGCTATTGGTACCAAGAAATGTGATAAATCATCTCTCCATTCCGAGATGTTGAAACCAAACTCAGAGTGCAGATGTGAGTTGCTCAAGTCACCAAACCAACTAGTGACTGAGCTAAGGCTGAGTCAAAGTTCTCCTGACTTCTCAACATAATTGTCACTGTATCACGGCTATGTTCCCTAGAACACACCTAACCTTCTGTACATCTGCCGCCCAGTTAGAAATTTTCTTCCTTTTTCTGTCTTTCCTCTTTGCTTCTCCGGTAAATCCACTGTGAGAGGAAGGACTATTTAGCCCCTTCTGAGAAATTGTTTTTAACTTCATATTTAGACTTGGGTAAAAAAAAAATTTACTAAAAGTGGTGCTTTTTAGAGTATTTTTTTGAAATATACATTCAGAGATATTTATACATCTATCATACTATTTAACATTTAGATATGAACAAGAACCTGTGTAACCTCTACTCCAGTTAAGAAATATAATAAGTCTTTTCCAGCATCTCAAAATCTCCCACACCACCCTTTCCTTTCCGGACAAAGGTAGCTGTTACCCTGACATATAGAATAATCTCCCTTTTTTTCTGACAAACCTAACATTGAACAAAACTGACAAGACACTAAAAAATTGATAGAATACAATTTCATTCATGAAATTAAAAAATAAAATTGTATGGTTTAGAAGTGGATACATGGGTGGCAAAACTATGAAGAAAAACAAAGAATTGAGTGATTTTTAAAATAATGTAAATCAAAACATGGCATCTCTCTGCTTGAAATCCATTGGAAACTTTCTATTGCACATAAACTAAAACCCTATTTCCTTATCCTAACCCAGAAATGCGTGTGAACTCTGGCATCACCCATTTCTCAATTTAAACTCAAGGCATACCCCCCCTTGGCCTCTGACTTCCAGAAACAACTTCACACCCTTCCAGGAACAGGGCGAACTTGCTGGTGTCTAGGGCCTTTTCTGGGCCACTCTCTCAGGACCTTCATATTTCTGGCACCTTGCCACTCAGATCTCAATTTAATATCTCTTCCTGAAAGTGGTTCTCTCACTTCCTCTCCAATCTGAATCAGCATCAGTTCACTTTATTATGTTTTCATCATAGCATTTATCATTACTTAAAATTTTGTTATTTATTTACTTATTTATTTGGTCATGTTTGTCTGAGCCCACTAGAATATAATTTCCATGAGGAAAAGGGCCACCTCTGTTTTGTTTGATGCATCTCCTTAGCAACAAGAAGACTGCCTGGCGTATAGCAGATGCTGAATAAATAGCGATTGGGTTCACTAGTCAAAGAGCAGATCATTCTTTGCTTCGATAGGGATCGAACGTCAAGAATACATAAATGATTCCTAACAGAATTTTGGTCTTGTGGCTGAGAGCTGGAGAGTGGGAAGAACCAGACAGAGGAAGAGAAAGAGGAAGACCCAGCAGAAGAAACCTTGCTCCGGAGGCGAGGCTGGATCATAGATTCTGGTCTTAGGATTCACCTGTAGGAAGTGATGAATTTTACCTACCTCTTAGGACTCTCCACCCTGCTCCCACCTCCCTGACCATGGAAAGAAGCTTTTGATCAAACCATCCCTGGCCCATTTTAACTCTCCTCACACACCCGTAACGGGGAAAAGAGAGAGCTGAGGAGAGAGGAGGAATGTGAGAACTCGGCCAAGGCAAACTGGGACTTTTGGAGACTCATACTTCTCTGTGTCCGGTCCTAACTCACGCTGCGGCTGTCATCCAGCTGTGTTATCAATGGACCACAGGTCCCATTCAGGGTCAGGTGACCTTGTGAAGCAGAAATAATATGTCACAAAGATACAGTATAATAAAAGATGTGTGCAAGGCTTGGCTGGCAAGGCAGCTTTTCTAAATAACATTCTGATTGCATTCGATGCCTCAGCAACCCCGCTATTCTTGCTGCCCAGGCTCTCTGCAGCCAATATATGCACTGGATGATAAAAAGCCCAGGGACCCACTGGGCAACAGCCAAATCACATATCAGCAGCATCGGCATAGGAGCATATAAAGCAATCCTGTTAAATATTTAGATGTGTAGGACCCCAGAGCGTGACATACACTGGGCTAGAAATGTACTTTTTTTCACCCAGGAAACTTGAGATTATAAACCAGTATAATATTGAGCCTTTTAAAGGGGAGCAAATCTGAGAAGGATTTGTTGCCTATTGATCTATGGGATTTAAATCATCACCATCAAATCACATACTGGCCTGGGACTGGGCTCACTGAATCACAGCATTAATCTTGTACATTTATATTTTACTTTTTGGTTGTTGTTACAAATTTCTTTCCCTATCATTACATTGTTTGATGCTCAAAACAAAGATCCATGGAGATAAGTTTATTAGCAAGTATTTTTTGATCATCTACTTAGGACTAAGTGCCAGACTACACACTAAGGAAGATACAGAGAATAGTTCTCAGTTGGAGAAAGGGGACAATGTAGAAATGGACAGATACTATCTCCTTCAGGGAAACTATAATGAAGTGAGCATCAGGTGCATATCTAAGATAAAAGTAGAGTTTCACAGCAAGAACAAGCATTTGTCATATGCCTGTTATCAAAAAGAAACAGTTCCAGGTTTAAGCCTTGGAACTAATCACCCCACAGTTGTTCAGAGCATAAATGAGAAGATAGAACATTTTAATAAAAGAATAATTATAAGTACACTATTATATGTAAAACATAAAGATGTCAGAGCTTGGAGGAACGTAGGCTGAATAGGATTTGGAGAAGAATTGGGATTTGGGCTAATATTTGAGGGAAAAGTGATATAAAGATGAAAGTGTAAGTGAGTCTGTGTATGAGAATGTGGAAAAGTGTTTTCTCAGTTGAGGGCTTATTTTTCATATGAAGAACAATGTGAGTTCTCAAGGATTACAAAGCTAATCAGTTAGAACCCAAATGTATTACAACCTCCCCTACTGCAAAATATTACCTCCAAATAAATGACATGATTTGTTCACCCATTCAATAAACATGGACCAAGTATTGGAGACGGAGTCTTCTCTTAAGAAAGTCAGAAAACTGACATGTGTGGAGAGAGGATAGTCCCCACGGAGGAGGCAGAAAGCAGAAAATATCCTGAACATACAGGTGAGGGCCCTGAAGCAAGCATCTGAGCTGATTTAGAGCATCACTACTGAGTTAGCAAAAGAAGACATGGAATAAGAGCATGTCTGATGGAAGAAACAAGAAATGAAAGAAGAAAGGCTTGTGTCCCTATAGCAGGCCACCTTCCTTCTGGTAGTAAGTCCTACGTGGGACACAGAACTCAGTATAATCCCCATCTCTCTGCCTCGGTCACATGGTGAGAAAGGAAAGTCATAATGCTCAACCCCTTTAAGAGTGAGCTCTTCAGGATCCAGAAGTCATCCTCAGCACTGAGCAGAGGAAGATAGAACACAGGTTCTCCTGCAGCTCTAGCCCCAGAGCAAGCCCTGAGGACCATGATCGTGATAAGACGCCAAGATGCTGCAGCTAGGAGTAGAGCTGGAGGCTTCTGCTGTCACCAGCTAGAACTTCCTGGGAAGTTTGGAGCACATGACACTGCCATGCACTCTGGGCCACATATTTGTTCACACTCACCTTGGTCTAGGAGATGCTGCTCTGCACATTCTACTCAATGTCAAAACAAAGGTTTAAAAACCTGGCAATAAATGATCAAGTTGAGCTTGATTATTAAGCCTCAGTGATAAGTACATTTCCTCAGCCTTCTGTTATTCTTCCTTTATCCTTTCTCTAATTTTCCTTGATGGCACTTGAATATATCTGAAGGCTTGGTCAAAATAATTAAGGGTAAGTATATTAGGTTTCATTGAATCATTTTTGTTGAAAGTAAGGGAAAGAGTTCATTACAGTTCTACTTCTTGAACTTCTCTTGCTAAACTGTCTAAAGCAATGCTTTGAAGAAAAAGGATAGTGTTTGCAGCCATAACTAACCATCAGAGACAATCGTCCACTGGGACTTTCTTTGAAGAGAAACCCTCAGATGAACTCACCTCTTATTTTACTGATAAGATATCCAGAACAAAAAGGAAGAACCCATGTAAATAAATATGGCACTTTTAATTTTCCCTGCCATAATATCTGAGAAACAGAGCTACCACACACTAAATGCAAAAGAAATAAAAATTAAGGAAAATCTAAACCATCAATTTGACTGAGTAACTAAAGACATCAGAAGATGTGGACTTGAATCCTAGATTCATCATTCCGAAGCCATGATTCTCTTAAGATCATCTCTGTGGAGGAAGTTAATATGAAACAAGGTGTATAGGACTAGAGAGTGCTGAGTGGCCCACACAACACATTCAGTGCAGCTACAGCTAAGCTGTTAGGCCAAGGCCTTGGTTTTATCTGCCCAGGGACACATAGGATACCAACTGACTGGGAGGTCAAGCTAGGTTAGTTAAAGACAAAAACAAAATCTAGAATTGTATGTCATTTTTACTTGCATGGAAAAAATAAATAAAAACCAACTTCCAAAGTTGCCATCGTAGGAAATAGTATCCCCATTTTCTCATGCTGGCTTTCATTTCTTCCTGTCTGAGGTTTTTCTGTAAATGGATTATTCAGGCAAGTAAAAAAGCAGAAAAATAAACACTGCTACTGTTTTCAAATTACAACAACTACCATGGCTTTCAGTAATCCTGATCAGTCCTGCCACGCTTCAGTAATGGTATTCCATATACCTCCTTCTTACCAGTAATCCTTAATATATGGGATGCACTGATATATATATATATATATAAAAATATAATCAGAAGCTTCAAAACTGCATTTATGAGAGTAGCAATGTGCTATATAAATTTGAGATTTAGTTCTCGTAGCAAAAACCACAGAAAGAAAAGAAATTCTAAAAAAAAGTTGTGACTGTATTGTTAAAAATATTGAATCCAGCCAAAGTCCTTTCTTCTGCCTTTTTTTTTTTTTTTTTTTTTTTTTATCCAAGTACTGGGATAGGATATGGCTGTTGAGTCTGTCAACTGGAAAATCCTTCCTAAAGGGCAAAATGCAACATTATGGATCACAGTCAACCAAAGGGGGAAAAATAAAGTAGAAAATTGCCCTCCAAGCTGATAAAAACCCATCTGCCTTCCATGACAAGGCAGTGCCATTCTTCACAGCCTCCCATCCTGAAGACATTTAGAGGGTCATAATTTCCAGTTTCCTTTTCTTTTATTGTTTTTCTTTTTCTTGGTGGAGGGGAGGCAGGTCTGAAAGGAGCTGGTTGCTGAAGACGGAGAGAAGATGGCCTGAACTAATTTATCTTGTGACCTTTTAGTGCCTTCACAGTAAGGTGATTTAATAGCACTTAATCTGTCAAAAATCTGAAGCTTTGTAATAACTGTATATTAAACCAGTTTTTATGGAGCATTAGTGAAAGTCCCTCCAGTTTACAAAGAATGAGGAAAAGATGAGAAAGAATAGTTGCCATATTTACCCTCATTAAACTTCCTGGAACTTCCAAATGTATTTCTGTGCCGTGGAGTGACTGGCCCACAAGGATAGTCACGTCCCTTCATGGTAGGGTGTCCCAAGGAGGGCTGGACCATAACTGGCCTAACTGGAGCAGCGTAGTCTGGGCCATGTCACCGACTGTGAAAATGGATTTGCTGTTGACAGTACAGGGCAGGGAGGTGGGCAAACCTCACATCACTGAGTCCTGTGACTGTTTTGAATCCAGAGTACTTTGCTGCAAAGTGAAAGAAATTGGGATTGGTTTGTCTTGATGTGTCTTTTTTTCCCAACATCAACAACCAATTCTCCAACATCAACTGGGTGTCCAATAATTCAGTTCAATTCTGACACTGTCTACCTGGATTTAGAGTCAGATCCCATAAGTTGAAGGGGGATGTCTCACAGGACTGACCCCCCTTCATATGCCAGCCGCAAGTGGGATCCTTGGGTGACTGACTACAAATTTGAGAGTTCCCACAACTCCCTCTGCAGGTTCAACAGTTTGCTAAGGACTCAGAACTTAGGAAAGTGTTTTGCTTATGATTACTAGCTTATTATAAAGGATATAACTCAGAAACAACCAAACGAAAAAGATATTAGGGCATTGTATGAGAATGAGGGACACAGAGTTTCCATGTCTTTTCCACACATGCCACCTTCCCAGCACCCAAATATGTTCAGCAACCCAGAAGCTCTTGAAATCACATTGCTCAAGAGTTTCTATAAACACTAGTTTTTAGCTCTCTTCTCCTCTATGGAGGTCTGGGCATGAAGCTGAAATTTCCCAACCTCTAATCATGTGTCTGATCTTTCCGGTGACCAGTACCATTTGGAAGCTATATAGAGGTCCCAACCTGAGTCAACTCAGGAGCATGAACCCAGGTAAGAAATTTTATCATACATGAACCTAAAATTTTACTTCTTAAAACAAGGTATTTACATGCACCTTATGATTTTGCTCATATTCCTCTTCATGGCAAAGGCTAAATCCTTTTTTCTATATCTGTTTAATACCTTCTCCCAACCAACCATTCCTCAGGGTTCAATTTCAGCTCACCTCCTACCTAAACCTCCTTTTTCTGATCTCTCAATCCTTGTCACCTTTTTCTCCTTTCCTCTTTTCTGAGTTCCTATGTCACCTGGCATCTGTGACACAAACTTGGTTCATATTGAATTGTTCCAACCAAATCAAAACTTCTGTATTGTTTGGTGTCAAATAAATAGTGGATGGCACATTTAAATCAGAATAAATGGAGGAAGATTTAATAGAAGAACTATTTTCAAAAGTGGTGATGGGGTGTAGGGAAATCATAAGAACACCAAGGCTATCAATGGTCTTGTTTCTAGGCCTGAAGAGATGGAGGAAGGAGTGGTAGCTAGACTAGAAAGAGGGAGTTGTACAGAGATGGCCCCCTTTAAATGGGCTGTGACTTCTGCTAGAGAAATAACATAAGAACCAGATGATACCACAGAGCAGGGTAGGTCAATAATGATCCCAAAGCCATTCTCTAATCTCCTACTAGGTTTGTCATTGGCTGAAGTAAACCAGGAGTCATGGGCAAGTGAGCCAAATGACAAAGTCCATACGGGTCAGTCCCTGAGACAGAGAGAAGGCAGAAAGTGCTCTGGATAAGCACTACCATGGATAATAATAACCAATCACTGAGATATGGATCCAGAGACCTATAGATACTCCCCAAATCCAGATAGACTCTCCTCTATGGTTGCCATGCCCCAGTGCACTCTCTGTTTGCTGGAATAGTAAAAAAAAAAGCTCATCAAATGTTCCTCTTGCAACACCACATTTTGATCTTTCTACTGACTGCTATTTAGCAAAAACGACAATGGAACTATGAGTCTGTAGGGGATTTAAAGTGGCAACCCAATGGGTGGGGAATAATACTCATGGTGTCTTTTGTCTTCAGATACTCTTTTCTCTTAGTTTCCATGGAGCTACCTTCCTAGTTTCTCTCCTGCTTCACAGAAACTCCTTGGGCTCCTTTGCTCACTCCTTCTCCTCCTTGCACTCTCTTTGGGCCCTTTTCTCTTTATCTCTGTACTTTCTTTCTAAAAGAGTGCTCAGTTATCATGATTTTAAGTACTATTGATATGTTTATGCCATGGAACAATTTTTTTAAATCTCAAATCCGACCTTTTCGGTAAATTCAAAGAACACATATAAAGTTCCTTACATGGAAGCTCTTACTGAATGTCTTGCATACATCTCAGAACTTAATATTTGCAGTAAACTCCTTCTTCATATTTCCCAACTCACTTAATAGTGGCTTGAGCCAGCGAGTTGTTCAAGCCGGAAGCAAGGGTCATGCTGTCTCCTTCCTTTTCTTCATCTTCCACCTGTAAACCTCTGCCAAATCCGGTAAAGTCTCCTTTGCCCAGAGTATGCACAGGATCTTTCTATTCTAAGACATCCACGTCCATCCAAACAACCAGCATCTCTCACTAAACTACAAACTGTCTTCCTGTTTCTTTCTCTTTCTTCCCTACAAATCAATTTGCACAGTGCTGGCAGAACGAGCATTTTAAAATGTGTACTCAATCCTGCATCCTTTGAAAGCCCTTCACCAACTTCCCATTGCACTTAAAATTACATCCAAACTCCTTGCACATGATCAGGCCCTTCCTTTCTCTCCAGACTAACCGGACTGACCACACAACACTCTCCTCCTCACTCACTCCATGACATATCAAGTTCGTTCCTGTCTGAGAAGCTTCATTGTAGGTGTTGAATTATTCTCCCTGAAGGACATGTATGCTGGCTCTTTCACTTGGCTCAGGTTGCAGTTCAAGTGTTACCTCCTTGGCAAGCCCTTTCTCGATTTCCTCATGTAAAATAATTTCCATCCTAATCACCCTTAAATCTCTTATATGATTTCATTTTTTCAGGGCCTTTTCATAACCAAAATTATGTTATTTATTATCTGTTTATAATATTCTCCACTAAAATAAAAATTTCTAGAAATCACCAATTCTCATTGCCCAAATAAAGGCTGGTGCATAATAGTTGCTGAATAAATAAATACATTTTTTTCTGAAATTAGTGGATGAATGAATAAATGAAGTCAGAAATAAAAGAAAGTTCTCTCCTTCTTCCTCTTTCACTAATTACTCTTTAATTCAATTACTTAAGCACGTATCTATAATAACTTAGTATATTTGTTGTTCACATAAAAGATTTATTTTTCCCAAATCCAGTGAGAGATTTTGAAGACTGGAGAATACAGTTCATATTACTTTCAGCCATCACGGCTTTCAGCACATTATTTGCTACCTAAGAGTTGCTGAGTAAATATTTGTTGAAAGAATAAATGGAAGAATCAAATGGGAGGAAATGAAGGAAAAAAATACCTTTCTTTTCATATGATAACAAACTCAGCATCCAAAATCAACAGTTCCAGCCAGCAGCAGCTTGAGCACATCTGCTCATGGCTACAATCTTCCCTGCGCTTAATATTCTTCCCCTGGTGTTTCTCACTGCTTTATAGTTTTAGCCTTTGCACAAACTCCAAAGAAACAAAGAGGCACAACTTAAACCCTCAGAGAACTTGGTTAAAGAGTGAGAAACAGAGGTAAGTGGTGGATATGATTTAAGACAGGTACTTCGGACTCCATAAATTTTCTTAGTCAGCTTCAGAGCTGCTTAATATTTTACACAGCATTGCTTGCCTGGGTGTGACATCTAGAAAACCTCATAAATGTATAAGCTTTCTCTTTTGATTTTTTTTTCTCCTCCTGGCATTAGGAATGGTTCTAGAAATATAGGGGAATGTCTATATCCCCTTCCCTCTCTTTTTACTTGTTCATCCCAATTATACACATCTGCAGTTTTCCTTGGCTATCAATAAAAAGTAGACTGCAGAGCATTTTCTTTCTGTCTTTCTTTAAAGTAACATACAGAAATTACGACACAGAGAGATTTTATTCCTTTATGTCACATGAACGTGGAAAACCTGATGAGCCTTCATTCATTCACCCGTTCCTCAATCAGTGTGTACTACACTAAGTGTGTCGGAATAGAACCAAAGATAAATAAAAACAGATCTATCTGCACTTACTGCCCATAACATAGGAGTTAGATGGAGATTTCAAATTGGCTTTTAATGTAACTCCAGACTCTAATTTGCAAACAAGAGACCCACTGTTTTTTCCATACTCAGCCAATATTCAACACCTTCCTGTATTCCATGTTGTTTCATTTCTGTGTGTGTGGAGTATGTTGTATGTGGTAAGTATGTATGTATGTGTATGTGTATATATATGATGCGGTTCTGTTTCCTACTGGACATTAAGTTCTATTGAGAGAAAAGATCATTTCCGCACATTTATATACCTCTTGCATGTATTCCCAAGTACTGTTATGGATATGTAACAGACACAAATTGCTCTGTAACATTTTATTACATTTCCATGTTTTTGCAACTCAAGTCAATTTGGCTTTAAGCTTTCATTAGCCAAGCTTGGTGAGGTGAGATCCATTAGCAGCCATATTCTATGCACTAATTTACTCTCTGATGTCCAGACAAGACCATGGAGATTAGAAAATCCAGAAAATGGGAAAAAAGCTCTGCTCATCAACCAAAGCCCTCAATATTCACTGATGGCTGATAACTCTCTTACTAGCTGTAACTCTCAGTCCTAGGCTGTCTACAGGCACCCATCTACTATTTTCAAAGCTCTAATACTTATGATCATCCTCTATATGCATTCACCAGGCCCGAGCATCTTCCATCCAACATCGTGTTCCTTCCTGTAAATGTTACATGCAAACAGGCCACATACCTCTATCACTAGTAAAACCAATAAATCCTAGGTTTCTTTCTCAATCTTAAGAAAGTCAATGTCTGGAGATACTCACCTTTGGTATGCTAACATCTCCCCAGTAATCCAGTCTCTACCCATCCCTACCTAAAATGACCTAGACTGTTGGTTTTCAACTCTATCAGGCCCAAGGCATCTATTTCATAATAAATATTTGGTAATGCCTCATTTATTATACTAAAATAAAATTCATAGCCCCCCTGCTCATGTGATTTCAAACAAACAAACAATGAAATAAATAACTTAAAGATTTGATTTGACAGAAGATTAGCCTTGGTTGGATAGAGACTTAAAGAACTGGAAGATAACTTAGAAGAAAATACTTTGACTACAGTAAAGAGTGATAAAAAGATGAAAAATATAGCATAAAGCATAAGAGACATAGAGGACACAGTGATAGGTAACCATACTTGCAATTTGAGTTCCAGAAGGAGAAGAGAAATAATATGGACAATAAGCAACATTTGGAGAGATAATAGCTAAGAATTTTCTAAAAATAAAATTAAAAAAGACATCAAGTGAACATTCAACAATTACCACAAACCTCAAGAAGGATAAATAAAAGAAAAAAACTGCTAAAAACCAAAAAAATAACGGTAAAAAATGTAAAAAGCATATTGGCATAAATATCCTATTACCTTCAAAGGAGCACCAGCTGATAAACAGAGAGAGAGAGAGAGAAAAGCCAGAACATAATGAAGTGATATCTTCATTGAGGAAATACTCTTGTTCTGTATCCATTGAGGAAAAAATAATATCCCAAAATAGAAAACCAAATAAATAAATGTTCAGAGAATTAATAACTGTCACTGGCAGACTCCTCACAAACAAAATATTAAAAGCAGGAGAAAAATTATACACCTTAGAAAAAGAAATCAATAATTTTAGACAGGCTATATGGAGAAAAAGCAAGAGGGAGAATGAGATCTTTGTAAAATTTTAAATTATTTGGCTACAATAGCAGAAAAATTGAGGGGAGTATACATGGAGTAAAAGTATTCTAAGCTTTTTGCATTGTTTTGGGAATGGAAAAATTCTAATTTATACTAAAATTTAATATTTTTTTAAAAAGGAAGAAAGAGAAAACATAGAGCAGGTAAGAAAATAGAAAGCAAAGAGTAAGATGGCAGGCCGGGCGCGGTGGCTCACACCTGTAATCCTAGCACTCTGGGAGGCCAAGGCAGGTGGATTGTTTGAGCTCAGGAGTTCGAAACCAGCCTGAGCAAGAGCAAGACCCTGTCTCTACTAAAAATAGAAATTAATTGGACAACTAAAAATATATGGAAAAAACCAGCCGGGTATGGTGGTGCATGCCTGTAGTCCCAGCTACTCGGGAGGCTGAGGCAGAAGGATTGCTTGAGCCCAGGAGTGTGAGGTTGCTGTGAGCTAGGCTGACGCCACGGCACTCACTCTAGCCTGAGCAAAAGAGTGAGACTCTGTCTCAAAAGAAAAGAGTAAGATGGCAGATTTAAATCCTCACATATATGTGATTACATTAAATATAAGTAAGTTAAACACTCCAATTAATAGATAAAGATTGTCAGATTAAGTAAACACAGTCAAATTCAGCGGAAAACATAGCAATTCAAAATTTCTATGTACCTAAAAAATATTGGCATTTATAGTAAAATTAAAGTAGTCTAGAACCTAAGCAGGATTTTTGTTTTGTTTTGTTTTGTTTTAACGGACAGAACATTTTAATGTCACATAAAACCCAGGATGATTTTTTCATTTTGCAAGATTGTACTGCTCATTTCCAGACTCCATTAAACATTTCCCTCCCCATTAAATGTGAAAAGTACCAAGCCACATTTTCCAAACACCCCCTAAGGAGAGTACTAATCCAATCATTAGCCTAGACCACCAGAATAGAAATAGGAGCCATTTGTTGTACTGTAGTACAAAATGTTGGTGACTGCCATCAGGGTCAAGGAAGCCTTAGAAGTTAGAAACTCAGTGGGCCTCTTGCTTGTCTTGTAAAGTGAATGAGGGAAATTATATTTTTATTATTTAGTTAATAATTACACAAAGAGACAAAGTCAGAGACAGAAAAAGAGATCACTTAATTTTTCATAAAGTTTTACAAATGATAGTTAAGTGTATAAGAGAAAGTATTACTATCACACTCCAAGAGATTTAAGTATATGAAAGAGAAGGCACAGTCAAATATCACTGAGGTAGAGGAGAGAACAAGTGTCATATGAAAGGTAATAAAAACAATTGCAAATGGGGTTTGAAAAAGAGAAAGGTTACTCATTTTTGGAATATATACTCCCTGATTAGTTATAAGTATATTTTAAATGTCCCATGAATGATTCTAACACAAAGAGAGAGATGAGAAACACTTCATGTTCTCAAGTTAGAAAAAAATGGTGCACTGGTATCCCAATTATATAATTTTTACTTAATTTCTTATGCTACAACGGTTACAAATGTGAAGCTTATTAAAAAATGGAGATCCTTTGGCACTCCAGAGATTATGATTCGAGCAATAGGAAGACTTGTGCAGAAATCTTCATTTTATGAGGCCAATCGAGAATTTTGATGCAGGTGGGACTCTGGACTATCCTTTCAGAAACACTTTCCTGAAGATACTTAGCACATTTATTCTGATAAGATGTAGTTTTCAATTTAAGCCAGGAGGAGCTAAGGAGAATCCAGAGAGAATCATCTATAGAGAATGGCTTATCTCCAAGAAGAGAGGTATGTTGTGTCTTCAGCTCCACCTTGGTGAGAATCCAGGCCCACTCTGGCATTGCTGAAGAGCAGAGTAAAAGGAGTGTATGTGGGAAATTGGTTCTTGGAAGAACTTCCTGTGTTGGACCTGGAGTCTTAGGGCATATGTGAACATTGAGATCTTTGTCTCCTTTTACTCCTGAAAGTCTAAAGATGGGAAAAGGGGGTGAAGGTTGCCATTCCAGTTTCCATTTGCCTGCAGAGGATTCAAAAGAATCCCTCAGTGGTTCCTGGGGCTGATGCTAAAGGGAAGGTCTTTTAGGGAAGATGTTTTAAAATGAAATGGAGCGGTGGGGCTGCCCAGGGAGCTGTGAGTCAGCCAAAGCTAAGATCCAGCAAAAGTGCTACTGGGGACATGAATCCCTGTTGTATTAAAGAAATAACAAAAGAATATTCTTTGGTAGGGGCATTAAGCAGGAGGGAGGACTAGGATAAAAGTGAACCCTGCTCAAAGGAAACCACATACACCATCTGTACATAATTCTCACTGGCAGAGACCGATAGCCCCTTATAGAACCAGAACAAACTGCAGAGAGACTGCTGCTGTCTCCACACCTGTGAGAATGTGGCCAACTTCAAAAGAAGACCTCAGCCTCTCAAATCTCTGTACCCAAAAGAAAACAGACCCAGAGTTGGGCAAGAACTGAAACTGGAGACCATGCTCTCATAAGGAAAGTCCCTCAGAGCCATGGTTCAACTCTGTATTGTGGGAAGGTGAGGAAATAAGAGCACTGCGGGGATTAAAACTAGACTAGGTTAATTTTAATAAACTTAAAGAGACCATAAAGTTTTGGAATCCATCAGCCAGCTGGAAGGAAGTTAAGACAGAAAAGAGTTGAAAGAAATAAAGGTAGAATATCCCTAATACGAAAATCAGAAATCTGAAATGCTCCAAACTCTGAACATTTTTGAGTGCTGACATGACAGTCAAAGGAAATTTTCACTGAATCTCATTGGATTTCAGATTTTTGGATTTTTAGATTAGAGATGCTCAACCGGTGAGGATAATGAAAATATTCCAAATCCAGAAAGAATCTGAAATCCTTAACACTTCTGGTCCCAAGTGTTTCTCAACTTGCATTTGGAAAAACTAAGACTATTTCCTGTTTGAAACCCCACTGAGTTGAGACCCCTCAATAAATTGGTTTATGGTAGTTTTGTAGCAAAAGTAAGACTAAAAACACTGACATAAATCCCTCCCTCCAAGTGTCTGGATATTTCTAGCTCTCTTTCTCCTTAGGTTTGAATAATTCCCTCTATACTCATACTCCTTGGCATTTCAAAGAAGGATTTTATCCTCAGCAGGTCCTGAGTGGGACCTGCCTTTTCCTTTCTTTTCATCCTTGTTATCAAAGAATGATCTAGAACCCAAGTTCAAAGAATACAACAAAGCCCATAAGTTGGCAGCATCTTGTAGCAGCTCTGATTGCAATCCATGCCAATTTGGAGCTATGGGGTCACAAGATGACCAACCTTGGGCCTTTCCAACACAGACAAGGTTGTGCTGCGACTGGTGACTATCAACTTGGCTTTATTTTCTTCCTGCACTCCTTGGAGTGCTGAGAGCTGCCTCGCAGGTGGGAAACAATTGCATTACCACAAGCCTCCAATTAGAGAGCCTCCCTGACAGGCTGATCTGATCCCTTTACAAGAGCTACTCATGGTGGCCAAGTTCTGCCACTGATTTGCATATTCACTCACCCAGAAGGTACAAGGAATAGCAGCAGAAAAAAGATTTGGGGAAGGAATTCTGCTCAGTGAGTTCAGTACCTAAGGGTTGCTCACAGACAGAGCTTCTAGTGCAGGAAGGATTAAAAATTAGTAAGCAGACCACCATCTAGTTTTTCTGGGAAAAGACTAGTTCTTCCCTTTCTGAAATTGTGCTTTCACTCTGGGATGTTCTGAATCATCTGGGACATTTTTAGTTCAGATGTTCCCAGGAGAATACCTGAAAGATCGGTGCAAGGACTGGATAACTAGATAACTAATCATTCCTCTCTATGCACCACTTTCACAATAAGGAAAAAGTTAACATTGTTAATGCAGCCTCCACTGAAATAATCGCAAGACAATCATTTATTTAAAATTAAATAAGTTTTTTTCTAACGCTAGATATTTTATTAAAAAACTTAGATCCTAGTATATCATAAACAAGAGTTCTAGTTTCTAAATGTGTAAACACATACACCTACACACACTTTCGATAAAGACATCAGTGCAATACATGAAACAAGTATGGGATGATAAATAAATGAGCAATAATCCTTAAAGTATGTCACAGAAAATAATAAATCATCCAAATTGAGACCAGATGGTAGAAACTGTTACATGTGAGGTTAACACCAGCACTTTCTTCATTTTATTTCTTTAAATCCAAACATACCTGATGCAATAGTTAATCTAGAATAGTCAAGAACTATCAAACAGCTTTTATTAAATGTGCGTGTGAGTGATATAAATCTTCAGTGAGCCCAGGGTCACTTTGATCTTTTTAGTGGCTCATAAAGCAGCAGGTATCCTCATGGGGGCAAAGGAGGCAGGCGCCAAGTCTGAGGAAAGAGGCAAAAGGGTCTCAGAAGGGAGAAACGGAATGCAGTTGAGTCTCAGATTGCCTCCAATACTGAAACTAGATTTCTCTACACTCCGTTTGGAAGAGAAAGACAATGAAAACTGGAAATTTTATACATTGAACTCATCTGATCCTTCCTATTGCTATCTACAGATTGTGGCTATAAAATCAAATGTTCGGTGTGGTGCCCTGATGAAATCAAATCGGGCTGAAAGAAGTTTGAGTGCCCCCTGAAAGATCTTCAACCTAAGGTCAAAAATCTAGTTATTGCCCCCACAAGAAACTGTCTGGGAGAAACACTTGGCCCTAGGCTATTTGGAAAGTGTTAGAGCAAAAATATAGTTTTCTCATTCATCTGCAGATAATTAATTTGTTTCCTACTTATTTATTCCCAAAACCCGAGGTGGCTGTATTTTGTCTTTTCTTTTTAAAGAAGATTTCACAGCATTTTTACATTCAGGGATGGTTCAGAGATGAGCTACCAGTTATTTGAGGAGTATGTGTGACATAGACCAGTAAGCAAACGTCAAAACTGTTACACAGGCTGAAAAGCCACTCTCATTGCTTATGTGTAAGTATGAAGTAAACAAGCCATTTTTGCCTCCAAGCACCCAGAGGAGGAGCAATGAGATAGTGAATTTAGAATGCCTTGTGGTATTTTTCAGAAAAGACAGTTTATGAGGCCAGGGCATAAATATTATTGTTGTTATTTTTCCGATGCCTACTGAATAACACAGCTTGGTGGTTGGTGTTTCCTCTTAGGAAACTCCCTCTAGAGGCCCAACAGGTGAAAGGCCACACTTTTTATTCGATAACCCCCAAGCAAAGTTTGGAAGCATGAGTTTTTAATAAGATGGGCCTTTTCTCATCTAAGTTTTCCGTGTGTCGACATAGTTACTCATATTGCAATTTCAGAATAAATGCTTCTGGCAGGGCTCTGGCTAGTGAATCTCTCTCTACTAATCTTTAAGAGGAATCGTAGTAAGTAGCATATCATCACGAAGCCAGAATTCCTTCGGTCAAGGCAGGATGAGGTATCTGATACTTCTGGCAAATCTCTGTCAGGCAAGACAAAACTTGATATGTTACTAACTTTTCCAAAACAGAATCAAAGTTATTATTTTTTTTTTGTTTCCATCCATTGATTAAACCATAATTTTAAATGATAATCCTTTGAATATATTATATGATCTCTACTATCATTGCCACATATAAGGACTAACACAAAAACATGAAGAAAGATGGAGAGATTTTTCTCTAAGTAGTGTATACCTGGTCTGAAAAAGTGATACGGTGATCGTGAATATTTCGTAAAGTTGTCATCATGAAATAACTAGAAAGTGAGAAGTCTCTGAACCTATGTATTTTACTGTATACATTTGAATTCTTTATTGTTAAATAAATATTCAAATAAGTATGCAAGATTGGTCAATAATCAATGATGTATCACAAAATGAATATGCAACCACCTCCCAGGTCAAGAAAGCCCCCTCCGACCCTTCATAATCTATACAACTCTCCTTATTTAAACGTAATTATAGTATTATATTTGTTTGCAGTTTTTTCCCTAAGCATCTATCTCTGAATACTACAGTTTGGTTTCATTTGTATTTTGAAATGCAAGTAACTGGAATTATACTGTATGTACTCCTTTTTGTCTGGCTTCTTTTACTCAACACGTCCAGAGTGTTAATGAAGTTCAGCCACACACGCATGGAATGGTGCCACTCAGTCTCCAGCCCCTCCAGAGACCAGACTGATACAGCACAGCTCAAAGTCCCGGGCACACCAGAGCAGGTGTTCACCATAAATCTCCTTGTGCAATACATGGTGTGGCCTAAAGCCTCACATACACAAGACACTCTCGTCAGGCAAGAAGGGGTAAATGGAGTTAAAGAGATCTAAGATCTTTGCACTTTCTGAGAAAATCATAAATTAAAAAAATGACAGATTTGGGTGATTTGACTCCACAGTTGCAATGAAACAGACAGATAGCCTGGTGCTGTTTAGGGAGTCTGTGGCCACAGGGATTCCGACTACGGTGCAGTGGTACGTGCAACACGGGAAGAAAGGAGCGGAAAGGACAATAGTCCAGGCAAGACGATCCTTCCAGCCTGCTCATATCTTGGGTTTGGAATTTTGACTTCCAGAAAAAATTATCAGGACAAACTCAGTATGCATTCCTGCAGCATGTATCTGTGTGGGGACAGAGGGGCAGAGGGTAGGAAGGGGATTGAAGGGTTAAGATGTACAATAGCTGCCCCAAGCCAATGAGGGCACACAGAGGTCACCCTCTGAGTCTATGAGCAAGAGGGAAAAGGAGCCGACAAAGGACCCAACAGAATTTCCAGCTTCATGCACCTAAATCATTGCTTCCTGCTGGAAGTTGTAGAATGTCAGGATAAACATTATGAAGTAAATATTGCGCGCAATGGGGAGGGAATTAGCTGTGCAATTTCCATTAATACTAATGAGACTTTGGTGGCTAATTTCCCATGCCTTGTGCTGAATATTTGCCCCAATTAGTTATGTCAAGCTTGTGCCACACTCTGACCAAGTTTTCACTTTTGGGGAGGGGTGCTGAGGGGAGTGGGTAATTGTCCTCATCATTTCTTTTAGGTTCAGATGGCGAAGGCAAGGCTGGAGTCCTCTAATCAAATTGTTTGCTTCTATGGGTGAAGAGCCTCTGAGAAACTAGCACTTTGCCAAAACTTTTGAAATGCACAACCCCTTGGAAATCATTGTTTTCATTAGTTAGCTACCTGCTGGGGCATCCTCTTATAGGAGACGGGTTTATTTTAGTTTATTTATTTTACTCCAAAGAATAATTTCATCTCTATTCTCATTAGACTTACAGTTTGGTTTAACATCCCTATTACTTCCATGATGATGCTCCAGATAACAGGAAATTAGAGGAGATGTAGGAGCGATTTTTAGAGGAGTACAATCAGATGGATCAGTCCGTAATAAGCTTTTATCCTTGTACAAGATAGGTGTTTTCTCTTTTGTTCCAAACAAGTGTATCTCTCAGTTAATGGCCCCTCTCTCACACCTGCCTTATATATTTTATATACATATAGATAGATAGATATTTCTTTTATTTTCCCTGCTAGATTATAAACTCCTGAATGGTTGGAACAGTGCTTTATGTATCTTTACTGCCCCTACTAAAATCTAGCAAAGCATTAGACACTCAGTTACTATTTACTAATGAATGAAAATACAACACACATGACAGATATGGGTATGCAGTATACAAGAGAGTTGCAAAAATCCAATAGAAGTTCCCTTTAAATCAAATCTTAAGGTACATGTCATCTCATCATGTACATTTTCAGAATCTCAAAAAATTTGTTTTTAGTGTATGAAAATTTTCTTGAAAGTAATTTTTTTTTAAAGGAGATAACAATGTGTTTGAAATAAAAATCAGAGACAGAAAGGAGGGTAGAATGAGAGGGGAGAGTTTTGCAGTAGGCTTTTGGGGAAAATATGTGGAAATGAGGAGAAATAAAATCCAATCTTTAAGCTGGATTGAGATGGCTTTTGTGGGCCGAGAAGGAGCTAGTGTACCTGTAACAGAGACCACGATGACGTGTGCTCTGGAACACAGAGAGTGAGGACTATACAGCCCTAGGTGTTGGAAAAAGACGTTGGTGAATATAAACTCCAATCAGCTGCTCGAACCTTTTTATTAATGTATTTCGAACATCCCTGTCAATCCTCATAGTTCTTCTGTGGGAAGGAAGTGGAACCTGGTAGATATAAGAGTACAACTGCTGGTCATGAATCAGAAAGGAACTTTTAAATTTTGATTGAAAAATATACACAGACAGAAAACTACAAACTGTTCCTCATTATGCATATTCTCTGTAATAAAACAAGACACAGTTTAAGCATCCCATCAGAACCCGAAGAAAGTAAATCCTGAAAATATATTAATGAGTAAAAACAAACAAGCAAAAAAATAGTACATATTTCTCCTTATAACAGAAAGGTCTGCAAAATGCCCTTAATGCAGACTTCTGTCAGCAGGTGCTCGATACATATGGGTTGAATAAGCGAATGGATTGTTTCAAAGCATCTCACCCCCAGACTGGTCTTTGAAGATAGTACGTTTCCTAAACTTCATTAAGTAGGTTTAGAAAAGCAGTCTTCCTAACCAGCAATTTATGACCATGAAGAGAAAAGCACATTTATGTCCTAGCCATCAGACTTCCCTTTTCATTTTCTTCTCTGTAAAATAATCTCAATTTGTCTTTACCCTTATCTGCAGTAGTTGCCGCTAACTTATATTGAATGCATCCCATATGCCAAGTGATCCATTAAGCATCTTGTATGTATCAACTCATTTAATCCTCCCAATCACCCTACGATGCTGGTATTACTATTATCATTTTATAAAGGTAGAAAATAAGGGACAAAGAGTCTTGGTAACATACCCAAAGTCACTAGTCCTTAAAAGGGCCAGGATTTGAATCCACGAGGCCTGGCTCCACAGTTCACTTGTTTTCTCTCTTCTTTTCTTCATTTGTTTCTTTCTAGCTTTATTGAATTATAATTCACATGCTGCTTTGAGCTTAATTATGCCTCCTGCCAAAATTCCTGTGTTGAATTTCTAACCCCCAGTACCTCAGAATGTGATTTGAACATAGAGTCTTTACAGAGGTGATTAAGTTAAAAATGAGATCATTAGGGTGGGCCCTAACCTGTTAGGACTGATGTCCTTATTAGAAAAGGAAATTTGAGCACAGAGGAAACATGATGCGAGGATACTGGAAGAATATGGCCATCTACAAGACAAAGAGAGAGGCCTTGTAGCAACAGATTCTTCCTGCACAGCTGCAGAAGGAACCAGTCCTGGTGACACCTTGTTTTGGACTTCCAGCCTCCCAAACCATGAGAAAATAAATTTCCATTGTTTAAGCCCCTGTTCTGTATTATTTTATTACAGCAGCCTTAGCAAACTATCATTGTACACATATCATACGCTACCTATTTAGCATGTACAATCCAGCGGTTTTGAGTATATCCAAACAGTTCTGCAAGCGTCACCACAATCAGCTATAAAATATTCCTCACATCCTGAAAAGCCCACACCCATTAGCTGTCACTCCCCCCGCCCGCCCCTCCCTGACTGTCACCAATCTGCTTTCTGTCTCTATGGATTTGCCTATTCTAGACATTTCATAAAAATGAAATCCTGCAACACATGGCCTTCTGTGTCTCGCTTCTTTCACTTAGAGCCCACATATTTGACCACTTTCTTACTATGCTATATTATCTCACTATCTTACCTTTTTATTCATTTTAATCAATAAATGACAATAAATTTCTAACAATTACTGCTAATTGATATAAACAATAGCACTCTGAAACAGTAAATTTTCAGAAAAATCACCGAAGTCTGTAAATACGTGGAAGAGTGAGTGGGAATGAACTTCAGTGGCTAAAATACACCAAAAGTAAAAAAAATGCATTACATAAAAATTAATCTAGATGATATTGCAATGTTTTCCTGTGAATTACATGAATAATACTGCCTGCATTTCCGAGGCCTTTTAAATGCCTCCAAAACATTTCAATGGCCCTGTTTCTGTTCAACACATACCAGTGATGTAAACTTAAAAAGAAAAAAAAAGAGAGAGACGTTTCAATCCTCCATTTTAAAAAGTCATTTTCCAAGAGCCTCCTGGGATAGAAAGAGAAACAAAAGATCCACTCACTTCTATTATAACAGATCCTCAGATCTATACCTCAGGCAATCTGCCTCTGTAACACTTCTATTCTTTAAAATCTAGCCCTTAAAAATTAGTGAACATCATGGCTTAGAGTGATTAAAAGTAAGATAATACCTCTGTGGGGGTTTTTGGACTGAAAGTGAGGAAGAAGAAAATGAATGACACCCTGATTCTCAAAATTCGTTTGCATCCCATGTCATCAGCGTTGCACCAAGGAGCACTCAAGTGTGATGATGCTGTGGTGACTCATTGAATAAGCATGCCTCTGGGGACATATGGTGGATTATTGTGCACCTTGGAGGGGCCCTGGGACCTGGGTTGATAGGGTTTTTGGTATCTGGGATCCATCTGTGAACTAAAGTGCACTCTGCCTGCAATGTAGCAGAGGTAGATAGGAGAATTTTAAAAATTCCTTTCAGAAAGGGAAGTAGAAAGATATTGGCATGTGCAAAAGAGAAGAATGGAGGAAGGGACAGGTGGTTTAGAGAACTCAGTCATATTGCTTTAATTCAAACTATCTGTTTTTAAATATACGAACTCAAGTTTAAAAAAAAGTGTACCAACCCACTCCGTCCCCCTCACTGTGTATCTAGCTTTGTGCTAGGTACTCAGTGTGTGTTTGCTGTGGCAAGGAGACAGCAGTGGAGCATAAACACCTTAAGACAGGGCCCTTGTCCTATACAGATCACCATCTGCTTGAAGCCACAGTTGCACACAAATGAATCAAGGCACAAAATAGATGGTGTGTGAACCAGAAATAAATTACACAGTTCAGATTGTTCTGTTACAGGACTTCTTACCTTTGTCTTTATTTATTATTGCTTCCAGTTCTTTTCCAAACATAGATTACAATATTCTCTTAGAGATGTCTCTGCTACGAAATTGTTTTCCTTAGATTATAAACAAATAACTGTACAGGACCTAAGTTTTCATTTTATTCATGTTTGAATTTTAGGATCACCTCATCTGAGTACAAAACCTGTACCTAGATTCAGGAAGCCCAGCTATGAGACTTGGTTTGGTGTGACCATGGATGAGGCGTATAGCCGAGAGTGCTCTCATCTGATCCAGGTATACTGTCAAATGATGAGGATCAAATCCCATTAGCAAAAGTGGAGGAGAGAAAATGAAATCTCGAACACAAGATACAAAGTTAATTGCTATTGTCATCGTACACCCTAGTACAGTTCATGTCCTAGAGCTTACAGGGGACAGATTTTGCCATTCTCAGATCATAGAAAGAGTGGCAGAGCTGTACGCTCTAAAATAGCGTTAACTTTCCTAATCCTCACTCTCCAGAAAAAGTGTAACCATTTCAACAGCCAGATCTCTATTGAATACCTACTGTATAACCCTGTCCCATGCCAGGCACCAGGCCAAGACAAGCAGTTGAGAAAAACTGTCCCAGAACTTGAGGATTATGTTGAAAACACATTCAACACAAATAGAAGGAGTTACATTAAAAGAGCAAGCCAAACAAGGAAGGGAACCTTGTAAGCTGGGCAGGGGATCAGGGAAGGCTAGAGGGAGGAGACAGAGGAAATTTGACGACATTTGAATTGCTCAGGAATCTTTCAGCGGAAAATGACAGAAATCCGACTGGAAATAGAAATTTATTGGTTGATGAAAATTTCATGAATAGTGCTTATTTCAAGCATATCTGAATCCAGGTGCTAAAATAAGGTCCTTCTCTTTTTTTTTTCACATTTACAAAACACTCTGTCTCTAGCCTAGTCTCAAGCACCCCTTTCCGAGGAGTTCGTTTTCTTACACAGCTCTCTTAATATGGCAGAAAGAAGGACAATTCCAGCTCTAAGCCCGCACAGTCCTCACTATTTGGGACCCCAGAGACAAAGACATCATCCCTCTCTAGTTTCCACCTGTCTGGTGGAATCTCGGAGGGACGCCTATTGGTTCTGCATGGGCTGTGAGTGCACTTTGTGGAGAGAGTACCATGGACAGAGGTCTGGGGAGCCATAACTATCAAATGTTGGTCCCTGAGGCCAAGAGTGGTGAGATAGTCTGATTGACAGTCTTCTCATTATCCATGGGATGGGGAAGGGGCAACTACTTAACAGAAATGCGAGTGCTGGGTAGACACAAACAATGGCTATCTATGCATCTTAAACAACTGAAAAGAATGAATAGGCAGAGAGAAGACATGGAAAGCTAGGAGAGTATATTGATAATACATGAACAAAGTTGTACAGAAAATATGTGTATCTGAAGAGGAAAGGAGGATGTGACACAGTGTGTGCAAAACAGACTGGTTACAAAAGAAAGTTGTAACATTTCTTCTTCCTCCCACTTTCCACACCTCTTCCATTTGCAAGGTAAACCTAGCCAGTCTTTGTGGAAGGCCTGATGAGAACAAAAACTAATCTAGTTGATCTGACATAAGATGTGACGGCCACCTTTGTGGAGTTCACAGCCTAATTGTAGAGACAAGACAGGTGCACACAGAAAGCTGTCTAGTGATGATTCTAACAGGTTAACACATAACCCGGTTCAATATTCCCAAATAAATCTGCCTTTACAATGTAGCTCCCAGGCTTGTGGTTGACACTTCACCATGAAGAAAGCAGGTCCAGGGAGCTTCCTGTAGGGGTCCCACCGGACCCAGGTTGGCCTCTGATTTCAGCTTCTTCCTCACCCTGTGAAGGTCGGATTGTAGTTCAAAAGGAATCCTGGCGACATAAATTATGTAAAACAACCACTTCAGGGTGTTAAACTGAACTGAAGTCTGAATTTAACTGCCCAGCAAATCACTGAAAAGGGACTATAGCAATATCTTTAATAGATGATATAAATACTTAGGGCATAAAACTGCCTATTCTACTTATTTCCATTACAGCAATTCCCTCCTTCTCCCAGACCTGATTAGGACAGATAAACAGGCTCTTGAGCTTCTGTTTTCTGAGCACATACGATTTTTCTAATTTTTCTAAGCATACTACATATTCCCACACCACCCAAACTTATTTGTTTGGGTTTTATTGGATACTTGTACCTGGAAGACCACGAACAGCAGACAAGACCTGCTGTTTTGGACAGAATGCTTAGATTACTAAGGTTCGTAAATTCCTGTGTTGGCCACCATTTCAGGCTGATAAAAATCTGTCAAAATCTAGTCTTGTCCTAAGTCATTCTCTACGCTCCATATCCCCACTGCCCCACCCAATGCCACCTCTTCTGATGATCTCTGAGCACATGAATCTGTCTAACTTCCTATTCTAACCATGATGGGTAGCCTTGTGTGGTCGCTTTCCATTTCTGCATCTTTTCGCCCAATTTGAATGAATAAAAGTTTCCCTGAATCAGAGACCACGTTTTATTTTTACTCTCCATAGGGTACAGCATGGGAAGCAGGAGACAAAATCAGCAGTGTCCTGAAGCCGTAGAGATTCAGGCTTGAACGAACTCTGTGCTTATTCTTTCTGAGCCACCATTGCTGCTTCTGTAAAATGAGGATCATTCCACTGAACTCTTAATTTTAAGAATTAAAACAAAAGAGTAAATGTTTGCTTCTTTCTTCATGTCCATTTTCTTTTCTTTTCTTCATGCCCATCAATGCACCTCCTGGATGTTTAATGGTTATTGTTGACAGGTCCAGCTGTTCTTCCAAAACCTGGAGTCACATCTTTTCTGCCCCTAAATTCTAGCAACATTTCAAAATCCAGGTCAAGTTCTGATGATTTTCATTCCCGAATTGTTCTAGCTTTTACTATTTTCTGTTGTCTCCAAGAGCCCTTTGTACTCTGCTTATCCCAATAGATAATTACTTATCAAAATTTTCACATCCATTATTTTCCCTTTCTCATCAAGCTTCTTGATGACAGAGGGTATGCTTTTTGCCTTTTCCGTGTGCTTCCTTATAACTAGAAAAGTACCCATCCATTAGTAGAAACAAAATAAGTAGGTGTTGATCAGCATAGATAAAAATAATACCACAATCAATAATGTACCAAGTAGAAGATTTTCAGTTATAATGGGGAAGACTACAAAAATGTGGTAGAAGTCAAACACCCTTCTAAAATATTTTGCACAGATTATCTTATTCAAACAAAGGCCTAACAGTGTGTGTGTGTGTGTGCATGTGTGTGTGTGTGTGTGTGTGTATGTGTATAAAAATACTGTTAGAAGGGGAGATAACTGAATTGTTTACATTTCTCTAGATAAAAGCTTTGTAGAGGAGATAAAATTTCTGAAGAAATTCAAATGGTTCTAGTGGCAAGGCTGCAATTAGAAACAGCTTGCAGACTTTTGGAGAATGTTATTTTCCTGTAATGTATAGTCTATCAATCAGCCAGAAATGTGTAAAATATGACTAATTCCTTAGGGCCCCCTTCCCCAGCTTAATCATGGTGCTTATTGGGTTCCTGTGATCCCTCCCATCTGTGAGCACATAGATAAGCACTTCTGTGGATACTTCTGTTTTCTTTGTGCTTTCCTGTATGTATGATTTTGTTTCTAACTAAATTTTAACTGCCTTTCAGAGAGAGACTTTTTCCATCTTCAAAAAAACCCTAATACATACCTGAGAATACAGACAGCATGCAACATATTTTTTTCATTAGACTTACTAAATTTCATCCATTCCAAATATCACCGTGAAATCCAACTACATCTCAAAAGCCCGCTATCTTTCAGTAAGGAAACACGTGACAGAGTGCCAATAAAAACAGCAATTCCTTTTCTAAACTCCTGTAGGAAGTGAACCCATGTTGCACAGCAGAGCGTAACAATTTGAAATCCTGAGATACAAAGCAAGGCTGCACACCCAGAAATGAGGTTCATCCCCCACACAGAGGCATCTGGTTACTAATTCCTGTCCTTGGTTGCCCGAGTACACCTTCTATTACACTAACTTAAATGAAAACCCCGAGGGGAGAACCTGGCCCTAACAAATTATCTGATGGTGTGATCATATTAGATCCTTTCAAATTCTTTAATTTGCAAAAAGTCCCAAAGTCGGTGAACCAAACATATAGCAGCTCTCTCCTCATGCTGTGCAACTTGGGTGATATTTATGGATAGGGAGAAGTTCTGTGTTCAGCAATTTCCTAATCAACTAAGAACAAATGGGGAAAGCAAATCCATGAAATAGGAAAGGGCAAGCCCACCGAGCTATGACTTAAAAGGCGGCAGAGAAATGTTAGCGCCATTATGCTGCTGAGCCTACTGCCCCAGTCAAAATGCATCCATCAGAGACGTTACAGTAGCTGAAACTTGGGAAAATGGCCTGAGAATGTTAAAGCTAGAGCCTCCCGCCAACAAGCAGCCCTGTGGAAGAAGCCCTGCAAATCAAAGTGGGCTTGCATCTAGCCTCAAATATCAATTACATGTCTCACTGAGTTCATTTTTTGTTTAATGAGATATAATTCATCATTGGCTGTTTCTGGGAATCTTTTAAATTCAAATCAAACAAATCCCTTTAAAATACTCACTATGTGCATGTCAATACCTGAGGGAGACATTGTAGCACTCCCTCAAACAAAAGAAGGGATGGTCCCCATTGTCAAAACACGGAATATTTCAGAAGCTGGCTTTTGTTTGTGATGTTGCTTGTGCTTGTGCCTGTGGCTTGTCACCCGGATGTTTGTCTTTCTACCCTTCTACCTTCAGTGAGTCTGCAGCTAAAAGGTCCCAGGCAGATAAACCATATATGGTTGCAGTCTTCCAGCAGCTCTTCCAAGACCCTAGTTGACATCATGGAATGCTCACTGTCAGGAAAATGTTCCCTGAAACATGACTTAACTGCCTCCATGCTGAACTTCGCATTGTTTCTTCTCATCCTTTTATTCATGGGGAAAAAGAATAACCTGTTTCCTTTTTGTGGCTCTGTTTATACTCGTGGACTCAGAAGTAGAAAAGTACTTCTGAATCTATGGAATATAACTGCAGAATCTCTCCACACAGAGAACACAAGAAGGTGAAAAACTGAGAGAACATCAGTGCTCGTTTGACTGTAGAGAACGGCTCCCTCCCCACCCAACTTCCTGCTGTTTACCACGTGGGGATCCTGCCCCAGAGGATTTGGGTCATCTGCACAATGTCTAGGTCTCTCTTGCTTGCAGCATGTGGTGGAAAAATCTTAGCCCCACACACCCTGAACTAGTTGTCTTTCCTATTGTTCCGTTTCACATGGATTACAAAGGACTCAACCAGTAAGTTTAGACAATTATGGGGTGTCTCTCATGAACGCCAAACACAATCTTGGAATGAAGCAAAGCTGTCAGTGTCTCACTGAGCAGATTTTTAACTTTCTTTGAGACTTACACAATGTATTTCAAGTTTATTTAGATTGGTTTGAAACCTAATTCTTCATCTTTTTTTTCTCTAGTTGGCCCTTAAATCTCAATTCTAGCATCACCATCTTTAGATTTCTCTTTTCTACTTTCCTGACTTGATATTCTTGTGAATTGATAAATTACCTTGCTAAATTTCAGTAGCACCAAGGTTCCTAGATTCTCCAGGGAAAGATGTGTCCAATTTCCTACTGGCCTCAAATAATTAAAATAGGTGACTCAAAACTTCCACAGCCATTGCTTGCCCACTACTTTGTATCTGTTCATTTTTGCAGAAGGTTGTGTGTGAGGCAAGGGTGTTCACAGCCAGGCTAGCTTGGTGAAGTGATCAGCCAGGTTTTCTGGAACTTCTAGAGCAAAAAAGCATACAGGGATGGATGGAGCACAGCATCTCTAGTAGCTTGGCTCTAAGCAGCTGCGCAGTTAGGATATAAAAGGTCCTGAAGCAAGGAACAGTTGTTAACCAAGACAAATGTTTGGAACTGAATTTTTTTTTTTTCCAGAGGAACTGGAAAACTAGACAGAAGTCAATGATTCTCATTCATCAGAATATAAAGATCAATCTCATGAATTAAAAAAAGAAGATATTGCAAAAAAAACAGGAAATAGTTCTGCTTGTAAGTCTTTTTTTTGACTTTTTTAAAAGAATCTTTGTAATAGGAGAAAATGTATCATAACAAGGTATTTCATTGAGGGAAAGGGAAGCAAAGTCAGCTATGGTTGCAAATTAACGTGGAGAGAGGCCATTAAGCACTGGTCTTCACATTAATCACACATAGCTCTTCATATTTATTACAAAGTCCTTCCTATCACTGCAGATTTCTTCCTCCCGATTGGCTCCGGTCTCCCAGGACCTGGAACCATGGTTGAAGGACGCATGGCCATCAGGGCTAAGGATAGCAATTTGCTACTCTCCTCTGACTGTCATCTCAGACTTTCGTGGCTGAAGGTTCTCACTAAAGCATGTCTGTCAAAGGATGCTATGAGTAGAATAATGGCAGACATCTAAAAGACTTCCAGAGGAACCACAGAAGATTTTTCTAGAACAAAGTGTATACTACAGGACTAAAAGAGACATTGAGATCTTTTACTCCAGCAGTAAAGGGGTTGCTATGTTATAGCCGAACATAGGTAAGGCCCAGAGACATTCACAGGGTGAGGGATGGACCACAGACTAGAATCAGAAGGTCCCACTATTCAGGGGGACAGAGACTTCCCACAATGCCACACTTCCCCTCCTACGTTTGTGGCAAGAAGGCCCCCCAACATTTACAAAACTTTAAAATCAATTAGTGTGTTGGCTTCTGAGAAGCTATTGTAACCTGTCTGGAGTAATAAAATCAGCAATGCACAGCATGACTTCCCTCTATGAAGAGCTTGAATAAATAAGACATTTATAAAAATGAGTGGAAAATCAGAAATGAATATCCCAAAAATCATGAAAAAAATAAGCTAAAAGAAATTGAATTTTCTTTTGAGTCTCTAAGAGAGAGGCAGCAGTTGAGGATTTTATACATAATTTATAAGGAAAATTGTCCCGTTCACTCAGGTATACACCATATCAGTTTGTGGGAAAGATTAAGGAAGCTGTCTTTTTTTTAATTGAAATCAAATAGAGGTATGGAAGAAAATGAATTCTGACTGAGGGAGAATGCAATGAGCCATGTGACCAAAGGCATTCTGGAGTTCACATAGAGTCTTTATTTTTTTTTAAACCAAGTAACTTTGACTTTATTTATTGATTAATAATAGGAAAAGGCCCCAAAGTAAAGTCCTACTTATTACTAAAGCTTCCCATTCTTATTTCTTTCCATTCTGAGGAAAGCCGGGCCTTGGCATCAGTAACACATTCGTCACTGGGTGTCTGTGACTTGAACAGCATCAGTACAGTACTCTGGGCTGTTTATCATTGTCTCCTAAAATGTTACTATAAATAATTCAGTCCTTGGAAATTTTTACCCAGAGATAACCTTTTAAATTGCAAAGACTCCCAGATACACAGTACTAATTCCCACTAAGGTGTTGGTAACTTCTTCTAAGTCTCAAATTAAGAGGATTCAGGGAGACTGGGCAAGCAAAAAGAGACAGACTTTGAAGGAAGGACTTGCTACAGTGATGCTACAATTTTGCTGCTAGGACTCCAGAATAGGTCAAGAGGGTGGTTCTCGGCAATCTATATGAGCAGCATAAGTCATTCCCCATGCTCCTGTTTGTCTTGAGACCTCCTGCCGTATCTCCTCTTCACCCAAGAACATCATTTGGGTATTTTCCGGGTCACTGTGAGTTCCTCCAGCAGTAGGTGCACGTGGGCATTAACCTATACGTCATGCCCATGTCCTATGTCCTCATGCCATTGTTTTCTGGGTATTCACTGTGTTCTTGCTTTGGGCCCCAGTGTAACTGAAGAGTTAACACATCTCTCTGTCTTTAGACACCCTGCAGTATCTGCAACAAAGCTATTTCTGCTAAGCAGTCTCAATACTAATACTAAAAAGAAAAAATAAATAAAGTAAAATGATGTAGCACTCTACAGTTTCTGGAACCATTTACTTCTATAATAACTTATTTATCTAAACAAAAAAGAATTTAGGCAAGAAGGTATGATAATCCCAGGCTTACAGAGAGGAGATGACCACTGAAATGACAGCCATCACTAGCTAACTCTTGTTGAAAATTACTCTATGATAGGTACTTTTTTAGAAACTCATTTGAGCATGTTAAATATTAAATAATTAATTATTTCAAGAGCCCTGCAAAAAAAGCTACTATTATTATACCTATTTTGTGAATGAGGAAACTACAGCTTCAAGAATTTGAGCTACTTTCTCAAGATCACACAGGCAGTAGTTGGCAGAAATTATGGTTTGAATCTAGTTCTGTTGAATTAAAACTCAATGCTCCTAAATAGTGCTACTCCAAAAAAGTCTTAAAGTATGGAAGTTTTGTTCTCAAAGTCATACTTCCTAAGTGGCAAGAAGTAGGCTACTTCTGGATCTAATTCCTCATCAAATGCACTTTCAACGCTATCCTGACATTATGGAAATGCAGGCAATTTGGCTAAGGAGCAGACAGTTATGGTAGACCTGGGCTTATACCTAAACTTTAACAAACACTGGTTCCTCTCCTGGAGGACTCTGCTTTGCAATGGAAATTTTCTGTGGATCTATTGGATGGTTTCAAGATATTCTACCTGCAAGAAATGAAATGGATTTAATGTTCCGCATTAAGCTTATGGTAATTTTAGCCTTTCCAATTTCTGGCAGAAGAACATACAGTGTGAACACAGGGTAAATTCCAATCTAAGGTTGCAGTTTTGATCCTTCTATGTTATTAGCAGGGCAAGTCACTCTAAGCAAGAGCTACAGAGAACATTTTCTTCTGGTAGTTTCTTAGAATGTAACAATGAAGGAATGTGAGCCAAGCACAGGCAGATTTTAGAGTTCTACCCGAAAGTGGTTATTCTTTTGAGAAAGCAAAGACATGTCAACATTAAGAAATATCATTTCCTTAATAATGATGATTATTCATCTTTATGAAATAGTTTTACTTTATCCGGTACATTTAGTTAGTTAAAGAAGAGAAAGCTGAATTAGATTCATATTTCTCACTTAAAAAATTAAATCAACATATTTAACCAAATTGCCAGGTAAGGTGTTGGTCTCAGTCTATGTTGTACGTTGACGAAGTGGTTGAAGGAGACGGTTTAGGTTTTGATTAAGAGCTCCCCCCAGTCATGCAATGTTATAACCTATTCTGTGCATAGCAATGACCTCTTTGTACATTTAAGCCACAAACTGTCAAATACTTGTTTGTAGATTGTCCATAAAGTAGCCTGAGATTGCTCCAAAATATTAAATTCATCTTCATGGTACCAAAGTGAAGAGAGGAGAGTGGAAATTACTTAATTTCACATAATTATCTTGACCCCCTGGTTCAAGTACTAAATTTGGAATGATGAATGTGGTGATGCCATGTAAATTCACATGGAGAGTTGACTATTTTTCCTTAGATGAAATGATGTTTGTCTATATTTTTCTATCAATAACATTATTCAATAAAATTCTAAAAAAACACAGAGAGTTCTTAACAGATATAATGACAGTGGCTCTCCAGGGCCTAAGAATGTTTTCCAAAGGGTGACTCTAAATAATCATTTCTGGGAGAATCTCCTGACAGTGAATGGGAAGAGGGAAAAATCCTTGTTAAAAACAGAATCCCAGGCTCTAACTCAGACTAATGAATCAAGCTTTAACGGGACACTTTGGTGTCAGCATTTCTAACAGATTTCAGAACTGATTGTTTCATATTAACGTTTGAGAATCACTGGCACAGAGAAGTGAAGGAGAGAGGAGGCTGCCATAGCCACAGTGAAATAGGCTAAGGAAAGTCCTCCTCCTGACAGCAATTCCTAAATTACTTTGGCTCTCAGGTAACAGAGACGGCGAGGAGCCTGGAGAGAGAGCCCTATAGAAGGTGAGCCCCTCTCAGAGTGGAAGAATGAGGGCCCAGTGAAGCCTGTGTCACTGGGGGCAGGGGTCATGAAAGAAGAGAAGGGGAAGAGCAGGGTTAGACCCTCTGCTCAGCTCTCTCTTTTCTGGGATTCCTTTCCAGGGAAGAGGTGAACTGCTTGATTCCAGAAGAATAATTTTGAGGTTAGGCAGCTTCTGCCCTGACCTATATTTGAAGCTCTGAAGAGAGATCACTTATCAGTTTTCCCTAATAACCCGCGATGGCCATCACCAGAGGAACTCAGCAACATTTTGTGGTCAAAGAGAGGGAGGCCTATGCTTTATGTTTCTTCTCTATCTATGATGGGGACACAGAAGGCAACAGAATTGAGAGCAGTGGCCTTGCCCTAAGCCCATACTAATTTGAGGCATCCTCTCCTACCCTTGCAACTGAAGCCAGGGATGGATTAAATCAGATGACATATATGAAGCATTTATCACTGCGCTAATTTGAAAGGCACCTAACGGCATGAAGTAAAAGTGGCTTAAGAATCTGCACACTGAACAAATGAAATATATAGAATTAATAGAAAAAAATTGTGGTTCCAAAAATTTTTTAAATTGCATGGTAAGCTACTGAGTTTACAGTGGTTTTGAATTGAGCTCTATAAGCCCTAGAAGTTTCTCTGAGTCCCCCTCCCACCATCCTCTTGTCCACTGCAGGGAGATAAAACTCTAGGAGACAGAATTCTAATCATCTACCTCACCTCCACTTTACCATAGTATCACTGATTCTGATTCATACTATCATTTGATTGATCAAAAACTTTCTCAACCAAGAAAGTACATGAAAAATATTGTTCTCGAAGAGAAAAATTAAGTCACCAAGACTCCAGGAAGAAAGTTAGTAGTATTTTGAGATATATCATGAACTTAAGCAGGCTTAAAACCCAGAACTATTGTCAACCTTACACACAATTTCCTTGTTATTTTAATATTTTACTATTAATATTAATTATATTAATATTTTACTATTCCTTTTATTATTTTACTAATAAAAGGAATTGGAATCTCAAACCATGCTTAGACTACATGCAATAGTTTACAATGTTTGTAGCCCTGATCTGTCTCCAGTGAAGAACAGGACACTGAACTCCAAGATTTTACAATAAAACCCATTGAATCCCTGGATTCCCTAAGCACTGCCTTGTCGCTAGCACAATGAATTGCCTCACAAAGCACTAATACTTTGAATTACTGTCAGCATCAATTCTTATCTGCTAGAAACTGATAAAACAATCAATAGCCTTTTTTCTGTATTTGTTTCCAAGGAGATAATGATGTGCTCAGGGTTATTGGGAAGGTTTCCTAGTCTCCAGGGAAGAGCAAGGTTTAGGAGACAAAAGCCTTGAGAAGAACCACCGGCTGTGCTTGTTGTCCTTGGAAAAATTTCTTACTTTTTGTCCAAATGTTTTCCATCTGTAAAATGGGAAGGATCACAGTTGACCCATTCCCCCAACATAGAAATAGGTCAAATATAAAATCCTAGAGTTGTAGAGGACAGAGGAGTCCCTAATCATTTATATACCATTGCTGTAATCTCAAATTAGCATCAAAATTAGATTTTCATTGCTCTCCACCAAGGCATGTCATTGTTATCCACTTACCTGTCTCTTGACAGGTAAAAATAGGTCTCTCTTGAGATTCAGGGAAATATATTAATTGTCTTAATAATCTTTGTCTCCACAGCACCAACATAGTATCTGCATATCCTAGAGAATCATTTAGTATTAATAGTTTATTAAATGAATGAAAGAATAAAATAAACTAATGAATAAAATGATTAACAAATAAAAGTGTTCTGCCATTTAAAGTTCCACTCCCAAATCAAGAGTCCTTTAAAAATATCCATAAAAGGGTGTCTAAGCCTTGAAACCTTGCACCAAGGAAAAGGACCAGGATGGCTGGGGGATGTAGGAACAATTGCCACAGGCACAACATTCCATTATTAATGGAGCCAAAACTGCATATACTTATTGTTGGTAATTATGTCATATTGTCATACAAAGATTAGGGCCAACCAGAACTCTTGAATATTTTCTACATACCATGGATTCAAATCAGTGGAACTCCAGGTACTTTTTGAGTTCAGAAGCAGAAATGTCCATGAATTCCTGAAAATATTGACATGTTAACTTAGACCCATACTTAATTTTATATTGATGTGTATGTAATATAAGTACACAAAAGTGAAAAATCAATTGTCCAATTTGATGAGTTTTCAATAGAACAACCCCTGTAACTAGCATTCGAATAAAAAATAAAAAAATAAAATATTACCAGCACACCAGAGGCTCCTGTTTGTGTTCTTTCCCTATCATTGCCCCGGCAAGGGCAACCACTATTCTGACTCCTAACACTGTGCATTAGTTTAGCAAGTATTCAAACATCGTATCCACGGGATATAACTGGACAAACTATGTTATTTTCTTTCTTTCCCTTAAGATTTGTTCATTCTAGTTGCTGATACAGTATTCCATTGTGTGAATACCCCACAATGTATTTAGCCATGCTACTGTTCTTGGACATTTGGGTCATTTCTCATTTGGGGCTATTAGCAATAGTGTTGATGTGAACAACACGTGCATGTATAGCTTTCTGTTACAACCAATAAAAGCTTTTTTGAATCATGAATTTATCTCAGTCCTATCAGCTCCCCTCCAAACATTTCTACATCTGTCCACCTCTGTCTTCTCTATTCCCAACTTGGTCTTGGCCACTTCGCCGCCGATGTGGAAGATGGCAATGAATCCTAACCTACTCTGCTTTCAGAATCCGTGATCCCCACAGCAGAAATGGTTGTCTTTTTAAAAATGTAAGTAAGATCATACCTCACAACTGCTTAAAATTCACCAATGGTTTATATATATTTGATTAAAATAAACACTCCATACCATGTTCTACAAGGCCCTGTCGTAATGGCCTCTGCCTACGTCTCCGCATTGATTTTGAATCATCCTCTCTCTCCTGCTCACTCTGCTCCAGCCACACTGGCCTTCTTGCAGGCTTCCAATATGCTAGGCATGTTCCTTCTTTCTGTAACGCACCTGCCCCAGGATCTTCACATAACCAGATCCATTTCTTTATCTAGGGCTCATATCAATGTTATATCCTTACAGAGATCTTCCCCAACCACACCCCCTATCTAAAATATCACCTCCCTCTAGGTCATTTTCCATCTGGTTAAATGGAGCTCATTCCACTGTCTAATGTTTCTGTTATCTATTTTCTTGCTTACTGACTCTCTTATTGTTTATAACAGTTTTATTGAGATGTAATTTACATACCATAAAATTCACCCTTTAAAGTGTTCAATTCAGTGGTTTTTAGTAGATTCACAAAGTTGTGCAAGTATCACTGCTATCTAATTTGAGAACATTTCTATCTCCCCAGAAGACACTCTGTAGCCATTAGCTGTCACTCCCCATTCTCCTTCCCCTCAGCCCCTGGCAACCACTAACCTACTTTCTGTCCCTATGAATTTGACTATGGATGGATTGGACATTTAATATAAATTGAATCATGTGATATGTGCCTTTGTGGCTGACTTCTTTCATGTAGCATAACGTGTTCAAGGTTCATCATGTGGTAGCACATATCAGCACTTCATTTTTTCCTTTGTGCAATAATATCCCATTGTATAGATATATCACATTTTATTCATCCATTTTTCAATGGATGGCCAGTTGGGCTGTTTCCTTTCTTTGGCTATTCTACGTAATGGTGCATGAATGTTTTTGTATACATTTTTCTATATATGTATGTTTTAATTTGTCTTGGGTCTATACCCAGAAATGGATGACTGTCTTTTGATATTAGGATGTCATCGCATCTCTGTGGAAACAAATACTGCTGGCATCAGCACCTAGTAGGTACCCACTCCAGTTTTGTTCAATTAATTAACCTAGGATTTCAGACAGTGTTAATCAGAACCGATTACCTTTTAAAGTTTATCTTAAAAATCTGCCAACACTTTAGGCCTCAACTGTCAAATAAAAATCAGTAAAAAGATGGGTTTTCATACTATTTTTCACATTAAACAGCACATACTGAGAATCCTGTGTTGATTGGGATATTTGAACTTAAACGCACAGTACGATTTGGAGGAGGGAGCAGAGTCATGGATAGAATAAGAATACAAAAGAAGAGAATTCAACTATGGCCACTTCTACAGACGAATCATCTTGCAGGGACCCTGATAAAGATTCTCTGAGACCAAATGAAGAAATTACTCTAGGCTAAGCAAGTCATGTCCTAGCACTGAAACAGTTGAGAAAATAAATGTAGCAAATGACTTTAAATATTTGGGGCTTCTGTTTACATCAAAACTGGAGTCAGATGTTTTTATCGTCATAGCTATGGGAATTTATCTCAAAATCCTCTTAGAATCACATTTATCTCTCAGCAAGGTTGTTTAAGACCATCAAAGCACAAGAATTGCCCCAGTGGAACCAGACCAATGGTCCATCCAGCCCAAGATCTCGCCTCTGAGAGTAGCCAGTGTGGAATAGTATTAAAGAAAAAAAAAAAAAAGACAAAAGTCCTTACTGAAATGCACCTAATTGTGCGATGTCAGAGCAGGGGGCTTGGAGCAATCTCTTCTGAGCCCAGCTGGGGACCGACTTCTGCCCTAAAGCAGGAGGCCTGACGGCCCTTGCAAGACAGCCTTGCAAGTGTGACTGCAGCTCCACTTCAGAACATGATTTCCTTCCCCTGGTGTCTTTAGAAAAGAAGGTTGGATATTTACCACCCAACAAGTTTGCTGCTATCACATTATGGTGGGCCATTAGAGTTAATCCATTAGCAAAGGGGCGAAGATCTTCGGGGAACTGGGGAGTATAAGTTGAAAATCGAGATAATTTGCTACCATTTCCTCCAAAATGTTTATTTTATTTTTAGGCTGTCTTTGTTTTTTTTTGTTTTTGTTGTTTGTTTGTTTTTTGTTAAAGAGAAATACTCTGCAGTCTGCCTGGCTTGGATGTATTTCCTTAAACAAAGCTGATTTCCTCAGCTAACTGTCTTTGTGCATCATAAACAGGCCAACCAGAAGCATACGCAAAGCAGTTAAGATTTCTAGCAGAATGGTCCCTCTGTAGCTTCCCAGCTAATACAGTGTCTGTATTTCCGATGTCTTGATAAAAGGAAAGCAAATTATTCATTCACTTATTCTGTCATTAAAAATTGAGCACAAAAAGCTAGGCTAGACCCTGGGAATACACTGATGAAAAAAACAGATCCTGTGCTTGTGATTATAGGGTTTCTAATCTAGTGCGGTGACCTGGAAAAGAAAAGTGAAGAGACAAATGAAAAAAAAAATATATGTTCCCTTATGCAATTGTACAAATGAGGGTACAGTTGCATAAGGGAACCAAGGAAGATGTTGAAATAAAAAATGATGTGGCAGTCAGGTGAAAGGTTTAACTTACTTTAGAGATTTAAACAGGAATAAATGCAATAAAGAGCAAGAGGTGAGCTCCACCAGAGAGAAGTATGGGCCAAGACTCTGACGTAGCAATGAGGTTGGTGTGCTCCAGAACTAAGCAATGGCACATCTGATAAGGGTGTAGTCTTTAAAGAAACATTGTGATGCGAGAGGAGCTTTAAGTCAAGTGACTTAGGCCAGGCCTATCGTGCATAGTCTCATATGTCATAAGAGAAAGTCTGAATTTTATTTTCACACAACAGAAATGTTTAACTCTCTCTCTTTTTTTTTTCTTTAAGAGACAGTCACCTAGGGTGCTCTGTCACCCAGGACGGAGTGCAGTGGTGCAATCGTAGCTCACTGCAGCCTAGAACTCATGAGCTAATGCAACCCTCCTGCCTCAGTCTCCCAAGAAGGTAGGACTACAGGTGTGTGCCACCACACCCAGTTCATTTTTTATTTCCGTTTTTTGTAGAGATGAGGTCTCGCTATGGTCTCAAACTCCTGGCCTCAAGTGATCCTCCTGCCTTGGCCTCTGAAAGTTCTGGGATTACAGGCATGAACCCCTGCACTTGGCCTGGAAATGTTGAACTATCGGAGTCATTATCTAATCAGTTGACAGTTACGAAATAAGTCCCTATAATACAGGCAGGTTTTTCTGGGACCAGTTGACCAGGATGGGTGGAGCTGGGCAGCAAACTATGCATTTGACCCTCTGAAACTCTCTGACTGTGGTCCCAATAGGGAATGACCACCCAGGGTAAGATGAAGACTGCTGATTCTATACAGCTCCCTTTTCTGGGATCCTGTCATTTTACACGACTTTATACAGCTCCCTTCTGCTTAACCTGAGCCCCAAACTTGATTAATGTTCCTTTGGATCTTGTATTTCATTCCTTTTGTCTAATGTTTCAGCAAGGATATTCCTTCCCTCAATCTCTTCCTCTGACTGTTAGCAACATAACTCAGGGCATCTGATCCTGATGGGTAAACTCTTCTGATCCCCTGAAATCTGGTGATTTCTCTGGGGTAATCAGTTACACCATGCAAAAAACATCATTTCAAGCTTTGGACTTAGTAGGGAAATAGAAGCGTTGCATTGAGATGGAGCCCAGGGTGGACTGGAGATAGTGATAAAGGAAAAATCTTCAGGGTCTGTAAGTTTGGCTACTAAACAGCATGACAAAACCATAACAGCACAAACTGAGTACTTACTAAAGGCCACATCCTGTGCCACACACTTTATGTGCATCAACTTATTGAATGCTTCCAGAAATTCTATGAGAAACTTTTCAATCCATGTTTTACACAAGAGAGAACTGAGGCACAGAGAGAAGATGTAGTGCGTTTAAGGTAGGAAGATGGTGGAGCCAGGATTTGACCGCAAAGGGTCTGACACTAGAGCCAATGTTTGCATCCCAAGCTGTAGGGAAAGAGCACAGGGCAGGAAGTTGGAAGATTTCGGTTCCAAGAGCAGTGCTGCTGCTGACTCACAGTCATGGTGTGACTGCTGCATTATGTACTCCACAGCTACAGATAAAGGACCCAAAAATTCCACCCATCTCTACTTCCAAAGACCCGACAATATCTATTCACAGTACTTACTGGGCACCTGTTAGAAGCCATGGATTTTCTCTACATGTTTGGAATGGAAAATAAAAATCACATAGTAACATCTACCAATCAGGTATTTTCATTAGACACAGGGACAGAGAGACATATCAGTGACTTATGAGACATTCCTGTGCCCCAACTGACTTGCAAAGTAATTGGTATAACTAATGACATAAGGCAGAATGAGGATACAAACAAGATGAGCTACAGAAGATCAAAGACAGAAATTAATGCTACATGGCACAGGCAGTAGAAATAGGAATGGGGCTGGGCCTGGAAAAAATGAACAGGTCTCAAACAAGTTGAAGAAAAGTAAATTCTAACTTCTCAGTGAAGAAAAATATACATATGCTTATATTCAGGTGGCTGTTATTAGGTGACTAAGATCCAGAAAATAATTCAAAGAACACACACACACAGAGCAACCCATGTTGTCTTATTTGTCATTTGAATTATTGGGCTCTGTCCTATTGCATACTAATGTACACAGTAGGGCTTAAGAGTTGGGAGTGTAGGCCGGAAGTAAATGGAAGTAAAGCCACTCTGTGGTTTGGACATCATAGCCATTGTCTTTCACTTCACCAGAGGTGCCTCAAAATCACCTAAGGAGTTTTTTCAAAATGTAGCTTCCTGTGTTCCATCCTATGCTGGACAAGATGAATCTAGGCATGTAAAATAAATTTCTTGAAGATTCCAACAGCCATTGCTCTATGGAAGTATTGCTGTATGGAACAACAATGGAAGATATGCCACAGTAGCCTGAAGACCCACAAGATAAGAAATCAGAACTTGTACTAACAGGAATGTCTCTTAAACAAGCATTGGTTAGAAGCAAGCAGCATTTAGGAACTGGACTCTCAAAGTTCACAGAGGCAGAGAAAGTCAGAGGCTATAGAAGATCATATTCTCACTATTTTTTCTGTTCTTCAGTATAAAACACAAAGACCAAATACAAGTTAGTCATATAGATAATATATTCCAGGCATCCAATTCCATGTATTTTGGGTAGGGAATCAATTCCTGGTCCAATCATACTAACTACTACAATAGAAGTCTGGGAAGTGTAAGAGGAAAAACATATTTTCTACCTTAAAGAAACTTATAAATGGGGGAGAAAATTTGAACATATGAAATATTTAAATAATAATATAGAAGATTTAGTGATGAAATGAATGCTTGCAAATAAAATTTACTCTAGAGCAAAAGATCACAAAATAACAGCCCATAGATGTCACCCACAAGTATGTTTTGTTCGGCTTGTATAGTATTTAAAAAATAAAATGTGCCTCTTTTAAAAATTGGAAGATTTCATATACTGATTAAGATTTTTAACTTCTCTTGAAAACATTGGAAGCTCTGGCCTCACACTGGGGTCTGCCAGGGTGCACGGGGGCAAAGGGGCTGACTGGTGGTGGCATCTCATTAGCCATGCCTGGAGCTTCCTATTGGCCATAATCCCCACTACTTCCTCATGCTGCCTGATCCCACCTTCCTAACTCATTCCTGTTGCTTGCCTGGCCTCTGTAGGTATTTGTGTCTGTGTTCCTAGCTACACAAGTTCAGAGGAAAGGGAAGGCATTATATGTTAGAATGTTGAATTCCTGGAGGACAGAGATCTCGGTCTTAAACAAGAACAAGGCATTGTGTATCAGGACTTTTGATCAATGAGAAGAAATAGACTTTAAAATCCCCATCCTCAAATAAGAAAATGTTTCTTTCACCTATCCTATTTCCTCTTGAAGTCATGTCTACCAGGATTCATTTATAGTCATTAAAGAATGTGACCATCTCTTTTCAGAACTTGTAACTTTAACAATTCAGGAAAGAAATAGAAATGCTTGGGGAAATGTGTTCTTGGGCTTTGCCATCCTCTAAGCACTTGCATAATAGTGAGGAGTGCAGGCATTTTTGAAAAGAAATGGCATTCACCCATCCAGAAAGTGAACAGTTGAGTAGAAAATGCTAATTCTGAGACCTGGTGCCATGGAGACATTTAAATTCACAGAGGGAAGAGTGGCCAGCAGGTGCATGCCCCTCTGTTAAGCCCTGGGAAAAGAATTGGGGAACAGGAAGCTCTCATAGGTTTTGAACTCTAAGACATAACTACTCTATTTGCTTTTGACAAAGTGCAATGTAATTGTAATCTGATGACCTCAAAGGGGACTCTTCAATGATTAAATTCAAGAGTCAAGAACCATGTGCCTAGTTTTTCCTTTTCATTTCCAAACCATAAAACTTAATGAGGTAAATTCAAGGCTTTATGGAGGATTAGAGTTTTTAAAAAAAGTCAAAAAAGAAAAAAAAAAGCCTTAAAAATAAAGAAAAAAAGCCCAGATGGTCTGATCCCGACTTTTTAAAGTTGGCTACAGCCAGCATTGCCCAGGCGCCAGCCATTATTATTTAATCTTTCATTGACAAGGCGAAGCTTCCCTGCAGACGGGGATTTGGGACTTGTTATCTCCATTTTATTGGCCTCTTTGCCAAGAATAGCACGACTGATAAAACGCAGACTTCAGTCAGCAGGGAAAGAGGAATGGACACTGAGGCCCTGGGGACAGCAGAGAGTGGCTGCTCAGATTCCCGATGGAGGCAGGGGAGGCTGCTTATTTAGTAGCCTGCAGTGAAAAAGAATGAAAAGAAAGAAGAGGTGGTATGATGTGGTGCAGGAGAAAGAAGGTAAGAAAGAAGAGAGAGAGTGAGAAAGGGAAAGCTAGAGAGACAAAGAAAAGAAAGGGAAGGAATGGGGCCGTAAGGAAAGGGAGAGAAAATGTAAGGAAGGAAGGAGAGGAAGAGGAGGAGTGGAGGGAAGGAAAGATAATTTTACAAATAGGGCATAATTCTATTTCAGTGGTTTGAACTGCCTTTCTCAAAAAGCAAAAATTTCAAGCAACACTGAGAGACAATTCTTTTTCACTTTTCCCTGTGATGTTTATGGAGGAAATTGGAGGAGTTTCCTGTTACCTTAGAATGAAATACAAAATCTCAGTAAGATTTATGAGGTTCTATAAAATTAGTCCCTAGCCAATATCCTCAGACCAGCGCCAGACCTTCATTACATACCACCCCCATGTGAACCCCCAACCTCTAAAATTCCATTAATTTCTCAGATGAAATCTGCCCATTGTCATCTCTCTGTTTTATTCAGAAGTTTCCTCTGCCCAGAACCTAGCCCTCTTTTTTGTCAACGTGACTGACAGGCACTCAACTTCACGTTGTGGGTTGCTTCTGAATGATTGAAGAGGGAAGGTAGGCAACGGACATGCTGACCTTCTTCTGAAAATGCCTACAGATACAAGCTTTATCCTTGGATGTGAAGAGCATGATTCAGAAGCCAGAGAATTAAGGAAAAGGCCAGAAAGTGGTGGTGGGAGGAGAGTTTGGGCAGGATATTTCTGGAACAATATGCGAAATCCGGAACAATCTGGAACAATCTATGAAATCAAGGCAGGTCCAGAAGGAGAGAACATGACAACCATGCACAACCATTATTGACTCTGCTCTTACATGCCAACAATCCCCCACTGACCAGAGATGAAACTGTGTGACAGCCACTTGTGTGATGGTGACAGAAGGTGGCCATAAAAATTGATTTTCTGTGCTCAACCAGACTTTCTGCAAGACTATCCCTATCGCTCTGTTGACTGCTTATCCAGTTCCCTTTGCACTTTCCCAAAACAGTGAATCAAGCATATTCTCCTGGTCAGATGGCTCCCATGAATCACCCACTGGAGAGTGCACAGTGAGTTCTAATGTGGTTTCTTGCAATTTCTAAGAGATGTCCCTTAAGCCCTCAAACATCTGGAACCATCTATCTATTAACAACTTCGAACACATATTCAACCTTGCTTCACAATCTCACTGCATTTCTCTACAGTGCTCAGTCTTCATTCTTATCAAAGATTATCTTGTAGCTCTCTCTTATTTTTAACCTCTCCTTACCACTTTCAGCTAATAATATTTTCCTGTATTTTATTTAGTAAATCAGGAGCTATCGGCCTGTAGTTTCCACATGTTCCCATGTTCAACTTCCTTAACCTACCTATATAAATATCCTTTTTCCCATTTTTCTCCCCCTGACTTGGGTGATTAAGCATCTCTCCTCTATCAAAGGGACTCTCCACATTGTGTTCTGCATCACAAATCCCCTCACCTTCCCCAGGGCTTTGCTTTCTCTCCTACATCATCAGCTTCTCTGTTTCAGTCAAATTGTTCACATTTGCATATAAACATAATGCCTCTTACATCTCAAAATAAAAATAAAAGAAAATAAAATCAGCCTCCCATGACTTTATAGTTTTCTGTCAGCTATAGTACAATTTCTTTGCTTTCCGTCTCAGCCAAACCTGTGAACAGAATTGTCTGACACACTGTCTCTACTTCTTTAGCTCTTTTTCATTTTCTAATCCACTCTAGTCTGACTTCTCTCCCACCATTCCTCTGAAACTGCTCCTCACTGCAGCAGCACTGAGCACAGCTCCTATTCCCCTGTCCTTTCTTCTCTTCACCTGTAAGTCTCCTTCCTCTCCTTGCTTTCTTCCCTCCTCCCTGGCTGCTCCTTCTCAGTCTTTTTTACAGGTTCATCCTCCTCTGCCTGAGAGCTGAATGCTGGAGTTCCTTTGGGGCTCCCCTGCCGCCACCCCACTTCTCTATTTTTTTTCCATACCCCCTTCCATTATTCTCACATTTACTTGGCATTTATATATTGATACTTCCCAAATTTATGTCCTCAGTGTGGGACTTCTCTGCCCATATATCCAGCTGCCTACTCAAAGTGTTCAGAAGAGAATTCTTGATTTTATCCTAAAAGCTGTTCTTCCCTCAGTCTTTCCCATCTCAGTATATGGCACCACTATCCACATATTTTCTTAAGCCAGAAACTTTACAGTGTGGCACTCCATATCCCACCCCACCTCCAAATTTATTATATGTCTACTCTATCAACAAGTCCTGGCCTTTCTAGCACCAAACTATATGCCAAATCCTTTGAGCTCTCTCCTTCCCTCAACCCACATCCTAATCCTAGACCCATCACTCCTCCCCAAGATACTGTAGGAACCATCTCACGGGTCTCCCAATTCCTCTGCTCTACTCCAAATCCACCTTGGCCATACAGACACCAAAGTCACTTTCTTTCAGAGTGATTGTATTATGTCACTCCCCAGCTCAAAAGATTTCAATAGTTTCTCATTTCACTTTGAGTAAAATACAAACCCCTGCTAGGACCCACACTGCCTTTCTTATTATCCCAGTACCATTTCATGCCATCATCTATTTTCTTACAATGCTTCATCTATTTAGCCCTCCTTCCAGTTTCCCGAACACTCAAAATTCTTCCCTAAGATCTCCACATCTGTCATTCTCTCAACCAGATGTTCTCTGTCTGGTTGCCTCTTCTCATCATCAGGCTTCAATCGTCACCCACGTGGAGGCCTTTCCTCATCTCCACATAAAACGCAATATTAATAGTTAACATGTATTATACATTGTGCAACCAATACTCAGCTAAATATTTTAAATGGATTATCTTATTTAATATTTTTAACAAACCTATGAGTAATGCATTACATGAAAAAAATTAAAGCACAGAGACTTGAAATAACCTATTTAAGGACAACATAGTTTATAGACAAAGGCTCTAGGATTCAAAATTAGACAGTCTAACTCTAGAACAAAAATCTTAATCACTGTAGTGTATTTATTTATATTTCCTCCTCTTACTTCCCACACTTTATAATGTATAATTACATATTAATTCATTTGCCTTATTTATTTCTACAACTAAAGTCTATAAGGGCCTACTAGGTAAAAAAAGGGCAACATCTCCCACCTTGTGGGATTTGTGTCCAAGTGGAGATGACTGACAGAGGCCAAGGCAAAAATCTGTAAGGTCCGCAAGGCCAGGGACATGCCTTCAGATCCATGTGCCTGCTATATCATACCTGGAACATGGTAGGTGCTTAATGATGTTTTTTGATGAAAAATGTGTTCTGAGGAAGTTCTTGTTTGATTTAACAGAAGGAGCAGTGTATTAGTTTCCTGTGTCTGCCATAATAAATTACAGCAAGCTAGGTGACTTAAAACAGAACTGTATTCTGTCAAAGTTCTGGAGGCAAGAAGCCCGAAGTCAAGGTGTCACATGGTGGTACTTCCTCTGGAGGCACTAAGGAAGAATCCAGTCCCTGCCTCTTCCAGCTTCTGGTGGCTATCTGAATTCCTTGGCTTGTGGCCACATCTCACTCAGCTCCTTCACATCACCTTCTCCTCTGTGTGTCTGTTTTATCCTCTTTTCCCTCTTTCTTAGAAGGATACTTTTGATGTCATTAGCGTAATTCAGGTAAAATTGTCGTCTCAATACCTGAACTTAATTTTTGTCATATAAGGTATTATTCACAGGTTCCAGAGGTGAGACAACCTTTTTGAGACAACCATTCGGCCCAGCAGAAAGTGTAGATCTATCTGCCCTTGTAAAGGATTATCACTCAGTGAGGTACAACATCCCTGTTTTTTCAATGGTCCATATTGTTGGAAATAAGTACAGATCTTACCAAAATCCAGATTTACTTTTGAAGATATTGGAGAAGTGCCTCTTAACTGCTGATGTATTTCAGAATCACTTAGGAGCTCATTTAAAGTCTTGATTGGTGGACTTATCACCCATAGATTCGAACACCATAGTTGGCTGTTTGTTGTTGGTACCTACATTATAAAAAATACCCAGATGACTCTGATACAAGTGACAGAAGACCACTCTGCATGGACTATGCCCAAAAGAAAAATTTAAGATAGAATCAGACAGAGATTTCTAGAAATGATGTCAAGTTTTTTGTTCTAAGATCAGTAGTTCCTAAATGTTCTAGCTTATGTTTCAGGAAACAAAGACTAGATACTGAGCAGAATCTGAAACAACTCCCATCTTTCAGGCACCCACAGCACTTTGTTTCTTTGGGGACACACTGAAGGCTTGTTCTATGTTTTCTAGAGAATAACCAATGAGAATGAATTCTTCTCAACTTTCTGTGAGGTATCTCTCAGGAATTTTTAAATAAACACTCATATATAAGATAGAAGGGCACAGCTTCCAAGAACTGTAATGATAAATTTTGTGCCAATAGGTAAAAAGAATATTATCTGAATCATTCAGTCAAATAAATTCTTTTATTTGGTTGTATAGGTGGACACAGTCTCAAATGCTTTTTGGAGTACCTAACTGTCTTCATGAGATTTACACTGGCCCTCTAAAGCCATGTAAAACATTCTCTTAACAATTTTTCTGGAAATAACAACCTCTTTTTTCCATGAAAAATAAAATGGCAGTGTGAGCCTGTCTAAAGCAAAGTACTTACTGGCCTAACATCTTTAAGGGGTATTGTGTACCTACTTTCAAAAAGGAAAGACATGAACATGAAAAATTAAAACCATATAAAATGAGACAATCAGCTTTTTTTGATTTGTTGTTTTTTTATAATTGCAGACAAATTAAGGACTAACTAGATTGGAAGGAAGATTCTTCAAGTTGTTAAATCTCCCCAAAGATGTCAGAACTTTATTCAACCTAAAGATTGGTTTCCAAATTGTTAGTCTGTTTTTCCAGCCCCTCCAGTGGTGCCAGGACTCATAGGCTCCAGTTCAGGTGATCATGAAGAGTCAATAACAAACCACAATAAATTGGAAGAGCCGTGTATTTCAGTCACTTTATAGAGCTCAGGTGAAGTTGTGCCTGCAGAGACAGAGATATGTTCCCCTATGTGACAGAGTGAGTCAATGTACTATACAGGCTATTGTGGAAGTATTCCATAACCCAAATTCCTGTATGGAAATTTACATTTACATCCAGCTGGGTAAGCAGTTTACTAAACGGTGCTTGAAGAGATCTGTTGGTTACCCGCTCCTCTCCCTGGCAAGGGCATGGAAGAGCTTCCTCCATTTCCCTCCACCACCTCCCCTCAAGAATAGCCCTGCTTATATATGATGACTTTCTGTAAATTATTTCCCTTTTACAATTCTAAATAGGCATTTTGACTTGATTTATTCTGGGTGCAAATATGGCAAGGGGCACACTGAATTTACTGTGGCACCAACATACCCATCTAAGAGTGCACTCACTCATTTATTTAGCAAGTATTTATTGAACATCTAACATCTGTCAGGCACACAATTGCATCATGATTTATTTTCAAATAAATTATAAGCCAAAGAGATTACTTTCTTGACTGCACATCTATGCACTTATATTTGTAATAATAGATACGGATTTTAAATCTAATGTTAACTATCAAATGTATGGATGAAGTATATGTTCACATAATTATTCAAAAGGCTAAATATTAGTGTCTTTAATTAAGAATGTCTGCCTTAACAATCGACATCAGAAAATGAAAGTGTGGTTTTTATGGTCACTTATGGTAAAATTCATACTTTTGCATTTTAGTATTCCACCCAGAAAACCAACTTAGCAAATGTTGCCATGTGTTAGTAACACTGTTTCAGCAAGACCACAGACGTTAGTTAAACAAATATTTAAATTTCAGCATAGAGGTATAGATTGCTAATTTTTCATGCTGTACATAGTAGTAGTATTTGGTGATTAACTGTTCTCTCTCCTTCTCTCTCTCTCTCCCTCCCTCTCTCTCTCTCTCTCTCTCTCTCTCTCTCTCTCTCACACACACACACACACACACATATATATTTGCTTATTATTTTCCCACAGATAACCAGAGGACAGATATTTGCCGTCAAGATAGCTCGGGCCTTCAGTAGCTAAGCAAGGTTTGCGTGATGCCTGTGATTCCATTTGTCACAGGAGCCTTTATGAGGCAACAGAAGATATAACTTTGTCTCATTTTTCATTTCCTGTTATCTCTCAGATTTTGGTCTTCAGCTGCTCTATTTTCCTGTACCTCAACTGGAGCCGACATTATCAGAGCACCACCTGCTACCACCGTTGCAGCTGAGGCTCTGTCAGCAGTTCCAGGAGGAAAGCACTTCCTTCCAGAGCAGCTGGGAAACTTCCCCTGGGCCAGAGCAAACCAAGTCCACAGTGAGGTCTACATATGCAGAGCAAAGTGAAGACACTTCACTATGAACTAAATAATTTCAAGGGAGGAACATTCTTGGATTTGCAAAGCACTTTAAATTTTACAGGGCACTTTCCCACCTATATTTCACGGGATCTTCAGAGCAGCCTGTAAGACAAGTGGACTGGTACAATTATGCCCATTTGCACTCCTGTGGAGGTCACACCTTCTGCATTCCCTGAAGTTAGAAACGCCTAGGCTGCAGAATGCGACTCAAGGATAAGTAATGGAGTTAGCGAGTCAATGGTGGGGAACTGAGGCCAAAGATGTGCAAGGAAAGGTAAATGGTTGCTGTCAGGCAAGAGGGAAGAACAGTAAACTGCTGTGGGTTAGCTATAATACGATTTCCTGAATGGAGAAAGCTAAGGAACAGAAGCAGAAAGGGATTGGTAATAAGGGAAAAGGAGACAAAACACATCTCCCGATAATCGAGTCATGCATTGTGAGAAAAAAGAGGAAGTTGGTAGCGATGGACTGGCTCACCCTATTCTTTCCTGATACTTTTTCTTATAGGTGCCTCCTCCAGGCTAGACCCTAACAAATCTGTCATTGGCTTATAGATGCCATGTTCTCATCCTCTCGTCCTTTGGAAATTACCTCCCCCCTGGTCAAAATTGTCTTGACTACAGGCTCTCATTGCCTCCCTACACCGTAATAATAGGTCTATGTTAACACAGGAGTAGGGGGAGGTGGTGTGGAGTCTTATCTAGGCCCTACATCTCCTCATTCCCCAACCACTGTCCTCTTCAAAGACACAATCCTGCTCCAGTATCTAGTGATAATTCTAACCTTGTTTGATTTTTGCTATCCAGTTGTATGCCTTGATCTGATCATTGGATCCCCGTTTTGATTCTGTACTCATACCTCTGAATACTTTACGACCATGGCTCTGGTCAATTTTATCACTTCCAGAAGTGGTGATGTTAACTTCTAGCCTAGGGAACTGGGAATCTGCTAACTGCTGAGAAATGATTTCCTGAAGCTCGCTTCCTGCCAATCTGCTTGGCCACCTAAATTTACATGTCATCTGCTTGTCCTTCTCCAACCTAGTGTTTTCTCACTTGTTGGGAGACGTTTCCATTTGTTTTACATTTCTCTAAAATGGATGCCTAGCTTGGATTATAACCTATTGTCATGTTCTCTGGGTATCTACTTTTACCTACTACAGTGGAACTTATGGCAGAATCATCCTCAACAACACTTATTTAATCTAAATGGAACCTGGGGACCTGATTTCTGGTCCTACCTTCTTCTAGTCTTCCTAGCTTCTAAGCATAAGTTTCATCAGTGATATGAAGATTAGAGGCCATAACTAGAGTGATTAGAAGATAATTCATATTTCAGGCCTACCTTGAGAACATGTGCCACAGAATAGGTTAGGCCATGAGAGAGAAACAATTTAGACCTGTAAAAAGATCCATTAAGGATCCATATTCACTGTGCCTTGAGAAACTACTCCTGTAGGCACAAACGTGTTAGGCCTGGCGTAGACTTTGATGTGGAGCTCACTGGGATATCCCTTCATACCCACATGCTGCAGAAGTCTTATTTCAGGTGGGCTGCTATAACAAAAGTTCTATAGACCAGGTGGCTTATAAACAACAGAAATTTATGGGAACCTGGGAAGTTCAAGATCAGGGTGTCCGCTAGTGAAGCCCTGTTTCTTGATTCATAGACAGCCATCTTTTCACTGTTTCCTCATGGCAGAAGGGAGGGTGAGCTTTCTGGGTTCTCTTTTATAAGGGTTCCATCCAAAGGCCCCACCCAAAGGCCCCACCTCTTAATATCATCCTATTGGATGTTAGGATTTCAACATATGAATTTTCGAGGATGTAAGCATTCAATCTACAACATAAGACTTCTTTTTGCTCTTAATATTTTTCTTCTTTAAAATGCTCTGTTTCTGCTATCATACACACTCTCATCCGGTTGTACATGTTAAATGCATGACTAAGTGTGGTTTGATGCACTACTGATACTAAGATATTTGACAACTTGTCATGGAAAGGGCCCAAAAGGAATGATTCTTCAATGAAGCGTTTTGCAAGATGCCGAAGGCTGCATTGGTGATGGAGAGACTACATATATGGTGTTGCACCTCTAATAAGGTAAGAGGACAGAGGAGGAAAGACTGAGCAAGGGGGGTCGGTAATGGAACCGTCCACAGAAATGACTATAGCCATTAGAAGCTCTACTCTGCAATGCCCCTTCACCCGATGTCCTCCCTGAAACAGAAGGGTCTCTTGATTTCCAAAGTGTACTATTTATTCCCTCCAATTGCTCCACGTAGAATTACTCTTGAGTTTTTCTTGGAACTTCTGATAAGTTTAGAACTGAACTCTGGTGACTTAGAGCAGTACTTCCCCAAGTGTGAAATGCTACAGATAATTTTAGGTGCTGTACAAGTTTCGCAAATAAAACGGAATCACAGAGTGAGGAAGTTATTCCCTTTTCAATTCTCTTTTGATCCTTCTGATGACACCAAGGATAAATTCTCAGTCTGGAATTGTACATCTTTAACACCTCTCTAATGCTTACTTTTCTTCTTTTTATAGTGACAAAAGTGCATGTTTGAAGCTCAGAGCCTTTGACAGGTAATAATATGTTCCTAGAAATTAATAATGTTTAATTACATTGTATTTATTTTTATATACTTTAATGAAAAATAATATTAGTCATATATCTAAGATAGAGAAATCAAGTTTTCTTTTAAAAATAAGTTTCTAAGTTTAAAAGAGTTGATAGGGTTAAAAAAAGAACGTAAATAACTGTTAGTATAGGCGGTAATAGGTAATAGGCATGGGAAAGATGTTGACGGTGATATGCAAATGACCCACTGGTAGTAAACACCAGCTTGGGTCATACTCCCAACATTTCTACTAGGCTGTAGAATTCCTCTCTTTTACCTTTCCTGGCCTTTTTGTTATCCTTTTGCTCAGCATAATATTGTAGTTGAAGTGCACCTTGATTGACTTGACAGCAAGTAGACAACTCTCTAGTGCTAATTCATTTCATGGTGGTGCTACAAGTCTCACCAAAAACTCAAGATATATGCAAGGGAATGAGAAATTTAACAAGGG
>CAUYSK010094705.1:0-12735 GCA_963575035.1 Avahi laniger
CTAATTTTTTCTATATATTTTTAGTTGTCCAATTAATTTCTTTCTAATTTTAGTAGAGACGGGGTCTCGCTCTTGCTCAGGCTGGTCTCGAACTCCTGACCTTGAGTGATCCACCCACCTCAGCTTCCCAGAGTACTAAGATTACAGGCGTGAGCCACCGCGCCCAGCCCAAATTTTTAAAAATTTCTTGTAGAGACTTAGGTGTCCCTATATTGCCCAGGGTAATCTCCAACTCCTGGCCTCAAGCGATCCTCCCACCTCCAACGCTGAAAATGCTGGCATTACAGGCATGAGCTACCACACCTGGCCTGCATTCTGTTTTAAAAGCCACTTCAGGATAATTTCCAGCTCAATAACACAATAACCCCAATACTTAATGTAGAAATACTTTTAATATATTGTGGTAAGTGTGGGAGTATGTAAATCTCTGTCTCCAAAAACCTGGTTTCTAAAGGGGAAAATGAGGAGGAAGGAGTTTCTCCCCTCAAAAATAGTTGAAGGAACTGGGATATTTTTTTCTCGAGAAAAGAGTAGCAGGACAGAAAAAAAATCTCTCTCGATATATTATACTTATTATTATAGTGCAAAGAACACAGACAGGAAAGAAACACAGATAAATGGAGCCTAGAATATACTTCTAATTCCTATTTCCTTAAAAAGGGAATTAAGCCATGTAAGCCTTGTTTTCTTATTGATGAAATCAGAAAAAGATGTGTGTGTATATATTTTTTTTTGTGAGACAGAGTCTTGCTCTGTCACCCTGAGTAGAGTGCAATGACATCATCACAGCTCATTGCAACCTCAAACTCCTGGGCTCAAGTGATCCTCCTGCCTTGGCCTCCCAAGTAGCTGGGACTACAGGTGGACACCACCACGCCCAGCTAATTTTTCTATTTTTAGTAGAGACAGGGTCTCATTCTAGCTCAGGCTGGTCTTGAACTCCTGAGCTCAAGCAGTCCTCTTGCCTCAGCCTCCCAGAGTGCTAGAATTATAGGTGTGAGCCACTGTGCCCTGCCAAAATAAGGTATATTTCTTAGAGTTATGAAAATTAAGTGAAATAAAGAACCTAGAAGGGTCTGACACATGGCAAATGTTCCACGTGTGATGATCAATTGTCTTAGTCCATTTGGACTGCTATAAAAATATAATACCTTAAATTGGGTAACTTATGAGAAATAGAAATTTATTCCCCACAGTTCTGGAAACTGGGAAGTCGAAGATTCAGGCACCAACAGGTTGAGTGTCTGGTGAGGGCCTGCTCCATGAGTGGCTTTTCTCTCAGCACCCTCACGTGGCAGAAAAGGCAGGAGGGTAAGGAGGGAATAATGGCTCCCTCACTCCTCTCTTACATGGTCATTGATCCCCTTCGTGAGGGCACTTAATCATCTCTAAAGCCCACACATCTTACTATCTCACTGGGTACTAGGTTCCAGCATATGAATTTCAGAGGGGCACATATATTGAAACCATAGTGGTCATTTTTATTGTCGGCACGGAGGGTGCTTTTGGAGGAGATTAAGTTAGCAAACTTTGAGTAAGCAGATTGCCCTCCATAATGTGGGTGGGCCTCATCTAAACAGCTGAAGACCTAAATAAAACAAAGATTGGCAACCCCAAGCAGGAAGGAATTCTCTAGCAAAGTGCCTGCAGACTGGAACTACACCATTATCATCTGGGTCTTGAGCCTGCCAACAGATTTGGACTTGTCAATCTCCATAACCAATTCTTTATGATAAATAAATAAATACACACACAGACACACACACACACACACACACACAATTGCTCCTGTTTCTCAGGAGAACATTGACTAATATACAACAGTTACTAGTTTCCTTTTTTCTTTCAGATATTCAAAAAATTCTCTTGTAGTGCAAGGATCAGACTTTTCAGTTTGACTAAATTAAGGACAAAGTGACATCTTAGAAAGATAATACTAAAGGTTCAAAAATTAATATAATCATAAAAATAGGAAGAACTTTCAACTAATATTTGACAACAGTGCCAATAATACACAACGGGGAAAGGACAGTCTCTTCAAAGAGTGGTGGTGAAAAACTGGATATCCACATGCAAAAAAATGAAATTGGACCTCTATCTTATACCACTCACAAAAATGAACCAAAATGGATTAAAGACATGAACATCAGTCCTAAAGCCACAAAACTCCCAGAAGAAAACACAGGGAAAAAACTCCTTGACATTGGTCTTGAAACAATTGTTTCGATATGACACCAAGAGCACAGGCAACGGAAACATAAATAAACATATGCAACTGAAAAGCTTCTGCACAACAAAAGAAACAATCAACATAATAAAAAGGCAACCTATGGAATGTGAGAAAATATTTGTAAACCATCTACCTGATGAGTTAATATCCAAAATATATAAGGAATTCATACAACTCAACTGCCAAAAACATAAAAAAAAAAATTTAAAAAACCCAAATAATCCAATGAGCAAAGAACCTGAACATTTTTCCAAAGACATACAAATTGCCAACAGGTACATGAAAAAGTGCCCAACATTAGCAGTCCTTGGGGAAATACAAATCAAAACCACAGTAAGATATCCCCTCACAATTGTTAGGATGGCTGTTATCAAAAAGACAATAGATAACAAGTGTTAACAAGGCTGTGGAGAAAAGGGAACACTTGCACACTGCTAGTAAGAATCTAAATTAGTACAGTCATTAAGGAGGTGCCTCAAAAAATTAAAAATGGAATTTACCATATGATCTACCAATCCCACTTCTGGGTATATATCTGAAGGAAATAAAATCAGTATGTGCAAGAGGTAGCTGCACTCCTGTGTTCATGATGATGTTATTTACGACAGCCAAGAAATGGAAACAACCTGAGTGTCCATCAGTGAATGAATAGATAAAGAAATTGTGACAGACACATACATACATGCATTATGGATTATTATTCAGCCATAAAAAAGAAGGAAATCCTGCCATTTGTGAGAACCTAAATGAGAAATTAGGGCATTATGTTAAGTGAAATAAATCAGACCAAGAAAGACAAATACTGTATGATCTCACTGATATGTGGAATCTAAAAAAGTCGAGTTCTTAGAAACAGAGTAGAATAGTGGTTTCCAGGGGATGAGGGATGGAGGAAATGGGATGATGGTGGTCAAAGGGCAGAAAGTTTCAGTTATAAGTTCTGGGGATCTAACGTATAGCATGGCGACTGTGGATACTGTATTGTACACTTGAAATTTGTCAAGAGGGTAATTCTTACCACATACACAAAAAGGTAACTTTGTGAGGTGATGGGTGTGTTAACTAACTTCATTGAGCCAATCATTTTACAATATACACATATATCAAATCATCACACTGCACACTTTAAATTTATACAATTATATTGGTCATTTATACCTCAATAAAGCTATAAAATAGATAAATAAATAAGGGGATCCATATTTAACTGTCCGTTTCAGGGAGGTATTATTTGAATATGTCAAAACAAGATTAAATTTTCTTTTCCTTTACAAAATTCATCAGAGTATTTTAAATTTCTTCAAAAAACCTCCTTTTAAATTTTTCCCCTAGTAATTACAGCAGAGGCATTAATTCTTACAGATTTCCACAGACACAATAATATTATTTTGTGTTGTTTCAATCAAATAAAATTAAATATAAATGTCTGTAAAACATTCTCATTTATTCCTAATTGATTTCTGGTCCTTCACAAACTATTTTTGCCAATAATGACGTAGCTTGACTTTTCTATTAGATTTTTGTCCTTGTTATAAAATAATCAATAAGTCCATTACCAAGTGGTAGCCTGAATTTCCTCTCATGTTTCATCCATGGTCTTCCCTTTTAAACTGATGTATGCTTTTAGTTTGCTTACTTAGTAACAACTTTTATTTCTTCAATTTACAAACATATTTTAAGTGATTATTATCTATGAATTTAAAAAATAGCAAGAATGAGAACTAAAATGTATTGAGGGTTTAAAATGCACAAAGCACTGTGCCAAGAAATTTTTAATTAATCCCAATTTTATAGATGAACACTTAATAAGATTAAGTAATAAGGTAGTGACAGAGAGAGGGCTTTCAACCAGATGTGTCCAACACTAGCTAACGCCTGAGAATTAACCACGGTACTCTGCCAAGCACTGCAGAGAACCATGCAGGGAGTGGCCACACACAATCTTACAGATGCAACTGTTGGCAGAGAGGAAGGGGAAGGGGCCACTCCATCTGCAAACTCTTCACTGCTTCCTTCTGCCTCACAGTCATCTATCTGCCTGGACCCCGCACTCTCCCCTGGGCATGAGTGAGTTCTTGGCAAGAGACATATGTAGGCCAGGCTGCACCAGCTGTTATAGAAAACCCAGAAGTTATTTGTTCCATAGCTGATTTTGTAGCTCATGTCTGGGTAAGCCTGAATTTCATGCTTCAACAATTCAGCCATGAACGGCCTTGACATATGTACAATATAGCTTTGTATAAATAGAGTCATGTACGGCATAACGATGCTTTGGTTAATGACAGATCACATACATGACAGTGACCCCAAGATTATAATACTGTATTTTTACTGTAACTTTTCTATGTATAGATATGTTGAGATACACAAATACTTAACCATTGTGTAACAATTGTCAACAGTATTCAGTGCAGTAACATGCTATACAGGTTTATAGCCCAGGAGGAATAAGCTATACCATATAGCCTAGGTGTGTAGTAGTCTGTACTATCTAGATTTGTGTAAGTACACCCTCTGATGTTCGCGCAACAATGAAATTGCCTGACAGTGCATTTCCCAGAATGTATCCCGCTCGTTAAGCAATACATAACTGTACTTTCCTGACATATCCTTCATAAGTAACAGGCAGTGTAACCTGAGCTACAAGGATGGTTTCCTTCTACAGCCTCTATAAATACTGTAAACTCTTCACAACCTCCATTGTTTCCTTCCTGGGCTGCACTAGAAAACAATTTTCACAGGAAGAGAGATGAAAATGATATTGTCTTTGCCCTTAAGAAGCTTCTGTCTAGCGCAGTGGTTGAGAGCTAAGCTAAACAGCTCATACGCGGTGATACATGTTATATTAATCATAGAGCTGTGATCAGAGTACTGGAAGAAAACAGAAGAGGTTCTAATTAATTGCAAACAGGTAGGAGGAGATAATTATTGGGAAAGAATGATCATGTAAGAGGTTATACTTGAATAGGATTTGAAAAGTTGTTAGGATTTCCACAGGAGAGTAGGGGAAGCGGCTTGCCAGGGAAATTATACTGCACGAGCAAATGCAGAGGCGTCGTGAGAGGGCAAAGACTTACATTCAAGAGTGTGTGTCCCCAATCCACAAACTTTAAGTTACGATTTACTCACAAACACCAAACCAGCAAGCTGCACATATCTGTCCCACATACCTCCTTCATGTCTTTTCTTGTCAGATACAGACACATTAAAAGATAAACTACAAGAAAACTATGAGGTTCTTATATTTTCTTAAATATTCACCAAGACTTCATTAACTTTTAGCAAACTTTTGACGTATTTATTTTTTAATTGGACACACAATTTCTCCTTGCGTTCCCAAATTGACTACTTTTTTGGTTGTTTATTCATTTGTCATGTTCTTTTTGGACTTACGGAAACAATGGGAAGAGGTTGTCTCTTTTATTGTAAATAATGTACTTAAACAACTTTTGTAAGCTCCAGTACTTATTAATGGTCCAATATCTTCTCTCTTTTTGCTATTAATATCTGTGGTAGACAGAGGGGTGAGAAGATAGCAATAGTGGCATAGATGGTCTCTAAGCATGGTTGTCAAAAGTCACTGTTTTCCCTGCACACATAGGCTGCTCTTCCAAGCAAGAGGTGGAGTCTACTTCCCTACCTTTATACATTTACATTTATATTTTTTCTTGATTACCCTCACTGATACTGGGCTTTACTTCCCTACCTTTAAATCTGGACTGGCCTTTTGATTTGCTTTGACTAGTATCATAGAATGTGTCAGCAGTGACCCTGTGCCAGTTCCAGGCCCAGCCCTCACAAGGCCTGGCGAACTCTGATTATTTTGCTTTTCTGAAATCCAGCTCCCAGTCTATCCTTCTGGAAAAAGCCACGTGGAAAGACTTGTAGAATGAGACATCGCCATGTGGAGAGAGAAGCCACTTGAAGAAAAATCTGAGGTGCTCAAACCTACATTTATTTCCAAGGTACCAGACATGTAAGAGAGGCCTTCTTGAATGTTCCAGCCCAGCCCAGATGCTAGCTGAATGCATCCGTCCGTACGAGTGACTTCAACCAAAACCATGTGGACAGAACTGCCCAATCAACTGGAAAAATTGCAACAAATAGTAAGTTGTTCCTGTCTTAAACTTCGAGTGATTTGTTACACAGCAAAAAAACAGCTGATAACACTACCCTGAGTAAACCTTTTTTTATATATAGTTTTGACTTTTAGAATGCTTAAACATTTTAAGAATCCAAAACCAAATTAAACCACAAAGACAAAAAGAAAATCGCTAAAACCAAAAACAAACTAAATAATCCTGTCAATCAAATTGCTAATATAACTGTGAAGAAAAAGAAATGATTTTAAGAGATCTGAAAACTCAGTACTTGGGGCCGGGCATGGTGGCTCACTCCTGTAAGCCTAGCACTCTGGGAGGCCGAGGCGGGTGGATCCTTTGAGCTCAAGAGTTCAAGACCAGCCTGAGCAAGAGCGAGACCCCGTCTCTACTAAAAAGAAAGAAAGAAATTAGCTGGACAACTAAAAATATATAGAAAAAATTAGCCGGGAATGATGGCGTGTGCCTGTAGTCCTAGCTACTCGGGAGGCTGAGGCAGGAGGATCGCTTGAGCCCAGGAGTTTGAGGTTGCTGTGAGCTAGGCTGACGCCACGTCACTCTAGCCCGGGCAGCAGAGTGAGACTCTGTCTCAAAAAAAAAAAAAAAAACTCAGTACTTGGGCCACATATAGATATATATAGAGGAACTTAAAATAAAAAGACCTGCAAAAAACCTTAAACTTTACTCAGTAGTTTTATCACCAATATTTGCATTGTAATTCTGAAACAATTTTATGAATATTATAAGATAAACCAAATGTTTGTTTAATCTGGAAATGGGGTTTTTAATTTAAAAAGGGAGGAAAAATATGTCAAAACTAAAGAAAAATAAAAGTACTAAAGTATTATATTTTAATTAGCACTATTATGAATTTATGATTTAAAAAAATTTTTTTTCCTGATTTGGTACTCTACAAAGGCCGAGAAACAATGATACCCTAGTAGCATTGAGCGTCCCTAGTATAACTGCACCAGACCAATCTGGCTCAAGTTTTATGTTGTGAATTGTTTTTCAGTTGCCATGGAGACCCAGGTGAAGGTCATGTAACTTGAGCATGCCCAGATGAACCAAGCGCGCAACCACAGGGGAACGTGAGTGCTCAGACAAGGAGGGGGGACCGAGTTAAGAAACAGACACCACAGGACAGGATCCAGAATCCAGTCAGACTGAGCCCTGGAGTCACCCTATGTCAAGGACCAGAGTAAATGTTTCCTGGCATCACCTCGTCTCAAGATCCTATCAGATCGTGCCTCAATACCCTGTGACTATAAAACCAGCCCAACCCTCTTGTTTGGGGACACACCACTTTAGAAACTATCCCCAGTGTGCTCCTTACTTGTGCCAAGTAATAAAACCCTCATGCTATAACTGACGTGGCTATGTCTATTGGCCTGATACCTGCCAAGCGAAAGAACCCCTTCATTTGGGAAGCAACACTGGGACCAAGATTTTGGTCTTTAACTACAAGTTTCTGTTAAAGGGAATCAGAACTCCTTGGGAAAGTAAATGGTTCCAACAAATGTTGCCAACTGGTGTCAGAGATATCTTGTTTTTGTTTTTCTTATTGTAGAGATGGGGTCTTGCCATACTGCCCAGACTGGAGTGCAGTGGCTATTCACAGGCATGATCTTACTAGTGATCATCTGCTCCATTTCCAACCTGGGAACCACTCCTTAGGCAATCTGCTGGTCCCCTGGTCCCGGGAGGTCACCATATTGATGCTGAACTTAGTGCAGACACCCATTTGGCGTACTACACTACAGCCAAAACTCCTGGGCTCAAGCAATCTTCCTGCCTCAGCCTCCTGTGTAGCTGGGACTAAAAGTGCCCATGACCTTGCCCAGAGATATCTTGTTGATCCAAAAAGCAAGGAAGGCTTCAAAGACAAATGAGATAGTGCCAAAAATTCATAAAAAACATATTAGTAGGGCCATCTCTGGCCAAAGCTGGGACAATTTTTGCATGATTCTTGCCGACCTAAAAGAAGAAATTGAGGCAAAATTAATAGAGAGTTTAGTTTATTTGGGCCAAAGTTGAGGACTGCACCTCGGGAGTCATAGATTCAAGTTGCCCTGAATATAAACTCCAATTAGCAGCAGTTACAAGTGGGTCTTTAAAGGGGGCGGGGGCGGGGGCAGGAAAGAAGTTAGGGGCGCAGTTCCTAAATTGTTGACCAGGAATCTACATTGGTTCATTAAGATAACTTAAGCTATCAACTGCCTATACTTTGTTCTTTGTAACACGAATTCCAGGAATATGATGATAAAGGGTGAGGGTCACATTGTACAACTTGTGGCAACATTTTAGGTAACTTATCAGCTAGCCTGGAAACTACCCGGAGGGAAAGAAAAAACAAAATGCCTTTAAACAATTACCCCTGGGGCACTGGGGCAGGGAAACGTGACTGCAGTCTCATGCCTCTCTGGTCCTGATAAATTTTACGTACCTCACATTCCTCAGACTGCTCTGAGCCACTTTACTTTCTCACTGTAACTGATAGAAATGTATAGACTATGTGAAAATCTATGAGTTGATCAAAATACTCAAAAGAGAAAGCCAAAACACAAATTAATAACAAAAAAAACATAACAAATGAAAACCTTATTTGCCACCATTTGAGGTGGATATTACATCAACCCCTTATTCTAAAAATTAGTAAACTTTGTAATTAAAGGAAACATAATAAACGGCTTTCTTGCTTTTTATCAGGATCTGATTTTCAGAATAGCCAAAGAGCCCTAGATAATGAAGAAATTAACTTGGAAGGATCACCAATGATGTTACATTGAATGAAAGGATAACTTCATAGTTCCAAAATACCGCTCCGCTAATTATTTGCTGGTTTCAAGGAAAAGACCACACCCAGTGGTGGCATGAGCAATTGTCACCTTAACCCAGTGATTGGCTTTAACACCACCTGACATTAGGCGCCTCCTAATGTGATATGACATGAAGTACATAGCACCTCTTATTATGTATTTTCACCAAATATATTTCATCTAAAACTGTCACATTTTTACAACTTCCATATCTAACCAGAGGTCAGAGTAACAATTTAAATGATACCATGAGGAAGCAATCGAACAAATCTAGAAGATGGGATATTGTACAGGACAACTGATCAGGTCTATTCAACAAAAAAATAAAAAAAGTAAGGTATAGGAGTGGGGAGAACTGTTCTCCGTTAAAAGAAATTTTAAAAGCCTGGGCAACACAAAAAGTCTATGTCCCTAAAAAAAGAAAAAAATATTAGCTAGGCTGGTGGTGTATGCCTATAGTCCCAGCTACTCGAGAGACTGAGGTGGGAGGATCGCTTAACCCCAGGAGTTTGAGATTGCAGTGAGCTATGATGGTGCCACTGCACTCCAGCCTGGGCAACAAAGCAAGATCCCTAAAGAAAAAAAAGAAATGTAAAAGATATAAACAAATGAAATATGTGGACCCTGATTTGTCCTGGTTTTCAAAACAGTAAATGGCATCTTTTTTGGTAATTGGGGAAATTTAACTATGGACTAGTTTTTAAATTATATTAAGAAATAATTATTAGTTTTAAGGTGGGATGATGTTATTGTGATTAAGTAGGAAATGCTCTTTTTAAAAAAGATACCTGAATCCAGGCATGGTGGCTCACACCTATAATCCCAGCAGTTTGGGAAGCCAACACAGGAGGTTCACTTGAGATCAGCAGTTCAAGATCAGCCTCAGCAACATAGCAAAACCCCATCTCTACAAAAAAAATTTTTTTTTTAATTAGCCAGGCATGGTGCCTTGTGCTTGTAGTCCTAGCTACTCAGGAGGCTGAGGCAAGAGGATCTCTTGAGCCCAGGAGTTTGAATCTACAGGAGCTATAATCACACCACTGCACTGTACCCTGGGCCACAGAGTGAGATCCTGTCTGAAAAAAAAAGAAAAAGAAAAAGAAAAAATGATACCTAATGAAATACAGAGGAATGAAGTGATGTGATATCTCTATTATACTATAAAATACCTAAAAAAAATTAAGCAAATATTATAAAAAATTAATAGTTCATATATCTGTCATGGGCATATACGTGTTTATGACAGACAGTAATGTAATTCTCAAGTCTCTATCAGTCATATCATTTTGCAGAACTAAACCATTTTAGACTGCCAAAAATTTCTTTAATTTGGCCTAAGTATATTAAGTCTATGGAGAAAAAATCCAAAAAGGTGCAATGTTAAATACAGGTTTATTTTAAGCCTCATTTCCATTCCCTTCAGCTTAACAAAGCAAGGTGCCTCTAAGTTAGTAACAGGTAAAATAATAGTCACAGATAACTTTTAGTAAGCCTTTCTTGATACACTTACTAGTAACTAAGCGAATCCTTTTAATAAGTAGGTAAATCTTTTTGAAAGTCAGATGATTTCCAGTGATTTGCTTAACAAAATTGGAGGACTTAATTGAGTTGCCTGCCAGCTGATAACTCATTAAAAGCAATTTTCTACAAAGATAACTATATAATTTTTGGAAAGTAACTTTGAAAGCATTCAAAGAATTGATTGACATTGCTATAACAAAATTCTTTCCATTTTCATTTACATATTTATGTAATCAAGTTTTCTCAATGCTTATTTCTATAAAGAGAACAAAATTGATACTGAACCCTCTCTCATTCTAGCAATGAATAGCAATTTAGACACAGATACATGAACTAACTGGGAAAAAAATCACCATTCATCTTATTAAAAAATGCCTTTCATCATCTTGTTACTTTTTATATTTGATAGTTATCCATCAAAATGTAAAATATTTATTTTGCTTTAATTATGAATTTGTAATTACTGTAATAACCTAATCAAGAAGAATACTTTTTTAATATCAAGAGACAAATCATGGCCGGGCACAGTGGCTCACGCCTGTAATCCTAGCACTCTGGGAGACTGAGGTGGGAGGATTGCTTGAGCTCAGGAGTTCAAGACCAGCCTGAGCAAGAGCAAGACTCCACTTCTACTAAAAATACAAAGAAATTATCCAAACAACTAAAAACAGAAAAAATTAGCCGGGCATGGTGGCGTGTGCCTGTGGTCCCAGCTACCTGGGAGGCTGAGGCAAGAGGATCTCTTGAGCCCGGGAGTTTGCGGTTGCTGTGAGCTAGGCTGACACCACGGCACTCTAGCCCAGGCAACGGGGTAAGACTGTCTCAAAAAAAAAAAAAAAAAGAAATCATCACAGAAATTTTAAAAAAACTTATGTGTATATATGTCTCTATGTATTTATGTGTATATATATTACTAGGGTTATCAATAAAAGACTTAAGTATAAAATATATTACATTAATATAAATTCTGTAGATGTTCTTATTTCTATTCTGACATAGAATAAGAGTTGAAGGGGAAAAAAGATATGGTATAAAATTTCTGTTAAAAGCTTTATCCTATATTTTTAAAATGAATAATACTGTACAAATTACAAAGATGTTTAGATTCCATTGGATATGTACTTTTTAAAAATATAAATTTTTTATTTCAAAATACATATAACATACTGAGAAATATAATAGTATCCTTTGCTGCATACAAATATATATAAATTTTGTATGTCTACTTTAAATCATGATAAACAGTTTTTGAACATTCTTTTGAGGATTATGTAGTCAAAAAAAAGTCTGGAGACCAGTGACCTAGAGTACCTTCCTACCTCTTGTGAAAGTTGATTATACAGACTGGGTCATTCTTATCATACTCCACTAAACATCAGAGTCAAGGGGCCAGGAGAAAAAACACTTGGAGCACATAGCACCTGCTCCAAGGATTAAATTTTCCACGTGCCCCATTCCTGAAACAGCCTGATGTAACCCTAAGACCAGTTTTACCTAGTAGCTGCTGAAATGACCTGCCATGACTCTAAGACTGGTATTACCAACCACTGTCACTCACCAGAGGTTGCCAGCTCCCAAAGGCCTCTCTAGCACCCAATGAGCTTCCCTTCAAAATAATATGTAACATTTCTCTTTCTAATAAAATTCTCAACCTTTTATCTGTTCTTCAGGCACACCAAAGACCACCGACACCCGGTTTGTGCATATACCCCGAATTGCAATTCTTTCTTCCCAAATAAAACATGACGTTTAGAGATTTATCTCTATATTTTATTTTCTCTTCAACAATCTCTACCTGGGACTGTTGAATAAGGTAGCAGGTACTGCTTTCTCCTAATAACAGTTGTCCTTAAACTTATTTCTGTTATGTATAACTAATCTTTCTTTTCTTTTTTTTTTTTTTTTTGAGACAGAGTCTGGCTCCGTTGCCCTGGCTAGGGTGCCATGGTGTCAGCCTAGCTCACAGCAACCTCAAACTCCTGGGCTCAAGCGATCCTCCTGCCTCAGCCTCCTGAGTAGCTGGGAGTACAGGCATGTGCCACCATGCCCGGCTAATTTTTTCTCT